>ML393904.1:136939-191911 GCA_005239525.1 Nicotiana knightiana
GATGCTAATGGGTAGTTAGTTTGAGATGAGTATGATGGGTGAGCTAAAACTTTTCTTAGGCTTGCAAGTTAAGCAAAACCCAAATGGAAAAATGATCCACCAACAAAAATATGTGAAAGAATTGCTCAAGAAGTTTAAAAGTAAAGACTCAAAAAGAAATAGACACTCCCATAGCCACAGCTACAAAATTGGATGTGGATGAACCTGGTTCATCTGTTGATCAGAAGCTTTATAGATGGATGATTGAGTCTCTATTTTATCTCACTGCCAGCAGACCTGATATTTTGTTCAGTGTGGGATTGTGTGCTAGGTTTCAGACAAATTTAAAGGAGTCCCACCTCACTGCAGTAAAGAGAATTTTGATATATTTGAAAGGCACCACTGATTTGTGCCTTTGGTATCCTAAAGGTAGTAATTTCGACCTTGTAGGATATGCTGATGCTGATTATGCAGGATTCCTGGTTGACAGGAAAAGTACTTCAGGTATGGCTCACTTTTTGGGTTCATGCCTTGTGTCTTGGGCTACCAAGAAACAAAATTCAGTAGCCTTGTCTACTGCTGAGGCTGAATATGTGGTTGCAGCCTCATGTTGTGCCCAGTTGTTATGGATCAAACAACAACTCATGGACTTTGGTATTGATGTGGGATGCATTCCTATATTTGGTGATCACACTAGTGCTATTAGTATGACGAAGAACTCGGTTCATCACAAAAGGACTAAGCACATAGATGTTAGACACCATTTCCTAAGGGATAACTATGAAAAAGGAATGATCTCAATCGAATTTTGTGCTATTGATCATCAAATTGCTGATATATTCACTAATGCACTTAGTAGGGAGCATTTTGAGAGAAACAGGCTGGAATTAGGGATGATTAAGATCACCTAATTGAAGAGAAAGAATTTTTTTTATATAAATGAATTTTTGGCTAGAAAAGTTTTAGGTACTTAATCAGATTAATAATTTCTCAGCATCATGTCTTTATTGCCATACTCTTCTGCCATTTATTAATATGATTCCCTGGATACTAATAATGTTTATCTATCTTTGTAAATTGAGGCAATTTAAAAATTTCAAACAATATGAACCTGGTTTATCTATGCTGATTCATCTGACTGACAAGGTACGTACTCTTCTCCATATAGTAATTCAATTACAGTCACACATGAGCAGGAGTCTATCTATAATTGGTTCATTCCTAAGTCTTTGTACTAATCCATAAATGAACTCATTCCAAGGAGTCACATCAATACTCAATTAGCCAAGATATAGGGAACTCTTAACCGTCAAATCAATGACACTCCTACAACCATTAGACTTCCACTTAAATAAATTTTATATCCGTTGTAAAATTAATGGCCATATGTTATAAAAGGAAATTATTACTCCTCTCTTCATAAATCTTCCTTCAAACCAAGTTTAACTCATATTACACTATCCAAAACTTGCAACTCGTCCTTTCCTCTTAACAAAGCATAAAAATGTCTTCACCTCCACCAGCTTCTTCGTCTAATTCCTCACCTAATCGTGATTACGATGGAGGAAATTTTGAATCTGTCTCAAATTCTCCATCTGTTTACAGCTCCAAATCACCAGAAATTCCATCATCCCCTGAAAATACACTCGTTCTTGAACCCACTCCAAACCCTACTCCTACCCCCAAGAAACATCGTGTTAAAGTTCTTGCCCGAAAATCTGTTGCTTCTAGGGCTAGAGAAAAATTCTTGGAGGGACTCATTAAAGCAGACAAAGGTACTAAGTCAGATTCATCTAATGGGTCATTCAAATCAGCTAATGAGGAAGAAGCACCTGGTTCAACCAGTTCTGAAAAAGTTAATCTTGAAATCAATTCTGAATTTACTTCTGCTGATAAAAGATTCGTGTTGGTAGGGTCTGTTGTTGATGTCGAAATACCTGGAAAAAATAAGGGTGGGAGAAAAGAAAGAATTCTTGAGAGAGAGGGAGAAGAATATGTGAGGGGATCTAGGGAGGATGGTGCCACACTGGTTATCTGTGGCCCCATTCATGAAACTATGGGAGAAGAAGTCACTGATTTAGGGGGAAGCATAGTAGAGGAAGATGCAGCAGGTCTTGCAAGTCTGATGAAAGATACAGATGAACCTGGTTCATCGGGGGAAGAAACATTGGCTGAAAGGTTGAGAAAACTGGGGGAGTCTTATAACCCCAAGAGAAGAAGGAGTCAGAAACCCAAGAAGGCAACTCACCCAGTTCCTTCAAAGAAAAGAAAAATTTCTGAAGTTGCTGATGTTTCTGCTCCAAAAGTTAGAGCTACTCGTAGCACTGTGAGAGAAGAAGAAGAGAAATTAGAAAAGGCTCTGAAGGAGAGCAAGAAGAAAAGGGAAGCAAAAGGAAAAGCAAAAGTTGGAGAGCCTGTTGAGGCTATTGAGATTGAAGAGACTAGGTTGGACCTGGTCCAACAGGAGGAGAAACCTGCTCCAGGTGTGGCTAAGACACCAAAACCCACAAAGGCTAAGGCTTCTTCAAAGAAGTCAGCTACGATGTATGTCGCACAAACAAGATCTGTTAAGAAGACCAGGGCCAAGCCAAAGAGAGTGAAAGTTGTTTATGATGATGATGCAGACTGGAGTGGAGAAGAGGAGAAGCAAATTGGAGTGGTGATTGACAGAGTTACCATGTTTGGAAAAAGAACAATTTTAAAGGGTAAGCTGGAGAAGGATTTAGAGGAGCCTGAAATATAATATCTAATGGAAACTCTGGAGGTACAATGCTGGAAGGACCTGGTCCTTCACATGGAAGGCAGGCTGGCAAGAGCTGAGTTGATAGAGTTTATGGGAAATGCAAGTGTCAAGGAAGGCAGGTTCACGTCTATGGTCAAAGGAATTGAGGTTTCCTTTGATGTCAAAGAACTGGGTGTTATTCTTAACATACCAGCTGAGGGCAATGAGNTAACCCATGCCGGTTTACAAGAGTGAGATGAAGCCCGAGCACAAGCTACTCTTTGAGTTCGTCATCAAGTTCCTACTGCCTAGACAAGAAAGAAGGCACATGGCAAATTATATGGATCTTACATTGATGGAATGCTTATACATAGGAAAGCAAATTAATTGGCCAGCTTTTATCATCCAACTCCTTGACAGAGTGGTTAACGGAACCAAGGCACACATAATTCCTTATGGCTTCATTCTGACAGCAGTGCTTGCACATTTTGGGGTTCCAGTAAAGAAGGCTGAGATGGCTACGACCAAAGATTATTTTGGGAAGGAAACTTTGCTTACATGTGACTACAATGNTAGGATATGGAGATACTTCGCTTGAAGTCTCGTGTGATTGAGGTTGAAGAAGAGTGGGATGCTCTTAGAGATGAATTAGCAAAGAAGAAAGAAAAGAACAAGGGTGTTCTTCAGCAGATGTTGTCTCTCCTACAATCCAAGTCCACAACCTCTATTGCACCTTCCCATCCTTAGGCTTCTCAGAGCTTCCATAACCCATCTTAAGACCAGTTATCAGTTTCAATTTTTTTGTTGTTGCTCATGGTTGGTTGTTTTTGTTTTTCTATGTGGTAGTTGATTATCGTTACTTATCAATGAATTTTGCTTTTAGTTATTGACTTGTCTCAATTTCTGAGTTGGCTAACATTTATTGGTTTCTTGTGTTGATTAATCATGCTTTGCACCTGCAGTTGCCTCAATGGCCACGAGTAATAATTAATAAAACTGGTTAGTATCTCATTTTGCAAACTTTTCGATGATGCCAAAAGGGGGAAGATAGATATGTGCTGAACTTGCTGAACTTTTCAAAAATGTTTTTAAAGTGATATTTATAACCTAATGAACCTGGATTCTCTATGATTAATGCTTAAAACCATACAAAGTTCTTTGAAGTGTATACAGGATTAAGCACATAGTTTGTCATCATCAAAAAGGAGGAATTTGTTGACCCATGTCACTGCATAGTTTTGAAGATTGACAAAAGGCTGACCAGTTGAACCAGGTCCATCAGAGCACACATCTTGGACTGAATAGCTGGCACATGAACCATATATGCTTAGGAGATATTTTGAATATGAAAATAGTTATATTGAACTACACAGAGGTTGAGGAGCAAAATCGAAAATGGAGGAAAAGACTGATTGGATATGTAATAGGTGGATCTCCCTAATCACGGAGATGCTGAAGTTTGCGTATGGTGTGTGGCATTTTGTATCGACACCACAGGTATTACTTCATGACGAAGGTTACTTTATCTTTGAATTCAGTTCTGATGAAGATAGAGATCTAGTACTTCGAAATGACCCATACACATTCAACAACATGCCAATGATATTGAAGCAATGGGAGCCATATTTACAATTGAGCAAGGAAGCTATGAGAAATATCCCAGTCTGGGTGACTTTCCCTGGGTTGCCTATACAATATTGGACGGTGGAAAATCTGGGAAGAATAGCAAGCTCTATAGGGAAATCGTTCTACACAGATAAACTCACAGCCCAAGAAGCAAGGATATCTTATGCGTGCATGTTGATTGAAATGGATGTGTCTCAACCATTGCCTGATACAGTGCTGATTTTAACTGTTGAAAGTAAACACAAGGAGCAGATATTGAGCTACAATTGTCAACCATCTTTCTTCCAAGACTACCTTCAATTAGGGCATTGTACAGGTAACTGTAATGCACAATCAGAAAAGACACAAAAAACTGGCCCTGATTCTGAAGGTCAGGAAGGGATTAAGAAGCAACAAGGAGATCAACACAAGAAGGGAAGAAAAAAAATCACTCAATGGGTAGTAGAGCAAATTGTAGCCAAAGAAACTCAAGGGCAAAAAGCAAGAGTTGAACCTAGTACTAACAACGTGATTACAACAGAAGTGATAAACCAAGGAGAGAGTTCTGAAGGGACTATGCAAACTGAAAATGTTGATTTCCAGATGGCCAAAACAAAAGGGAAACATGTGCAAAGCCCCAAGGTGAGAACATCACTAAGGGATGGTTTGTCTGATGCAAATATTGAAGCTATGATGCACCAAAACAGATTTAATGCACTGAGAATTCAGGAAAAGGAAGATGCAAGTCAGGCATCTAAAGAGGGAAGAATACCCTTGCTCAACCCCCATGATCATTAGCTCATGGAATATTAGAGGGCTTAACAAGCCCTACAAGCAAAAACAACTCAAGGACGTTTTACTTAAAAATAAAATAACAATACTAGGGTGCCTTGAGACAAAAGTAAAAACCAGGAATGCAAAAAAAAAATAGAAGGAAAATTGGAAAGGATTGGGAATTGCTTGCAAACTATTCACTGGCTCCAAACAGAAGAATTTGGATAATGTGGAAGGCTCAGCATGTAGAAGTCAAAATAATACTTGCAGGGCTCAGTTGGTGCACTATGAAGTCGGAGATAAAATCTCAGATCTTGATTGCTGCTTAACATTTGTGTATGGGTATAACACAATAGCGGGGAGACAGGAAATATGGGCACAGTTAAGGCAAATCCATAGTACTATGGTGGTGGCTTGGCTTGTTTTAGGAGATTTTAACACCATGATCTCTGTTACTCATAGAATCAATGGTAATCCTGTTAGTCAGACTGAGGTGGAAGATTTCCAAAATGTATTGTTGACACTAGGCTGGGACAGTTGAATCGAAAAGGCTGCCAATGGTCATGGTGCAACAAAAGAGAGGCTGCAAACAGAATTTACAGGAACATAGATTGGGCCTTTGGAAACTCTCACTGGTTTATGAAATATAGCAGTATAGAGGCAGTGTATGAAATCTGCGGGGTATCTGATCATTCCCCCATAATATTGTCTATTGAGGTTATCATATGTTGGTTGTCAAAACCTTTTAGACTACTGAATGTGCTACTACAGGATGAAGAATTCAACCAAATGATCCAAGAGGTGTGGAATCGATCTATCCCTAGTTATACTATGTATGTAGTTTGGAAGAAACTGCAGAATTTAGGAAGCAAAGCAAAAGGTCTGAATAGAACTTTCAACTCACTGGGAAAAAGGATAGACACCTTCATGGGGTAGCTATAGAGGATACATGTTGACCCGTGTCATTGCATAATTTTGAAGATTGACAAAAGACTGACCAGTCGAACCAGGTCCATCAGAGCACACATCTTGGACTGACTAGCTGGCACATGAACCGTATATACTTAGGAGATGTTTTGAATATAAAATATGAATGAACCAACAGATTGTCTCCTAATGCGAAAAGGTTGCAAACTGATCTGATTAATTGAAGTCGAATTTAGCAAGGAAAGTAACAAACGAAAGGAAGTTGATTTTGGTTCGAATTGTTTCACCCAGGTAGAGTTGAACTAGAATTGGAAGATAAGCTCAACGACTGACTCTATAAATACTTGATGTATTTCTGCTGGAATAAAACACGCACAAAGCTGAAGTGAATCAAAGTCTGAAAGAAAAATTCCCAGAGTTAGTTTTGCTAGCAAAATCATTGTGCGAAGCAAAGGCTACAGTTCAACTAGAAGAACCAGTTCCATCTGATTGATTATTGAGTCTAGTTGATTGTAGTAGGAGTTTTTAATATTGTATCTTTCAGATTTCATAGAAGCAATTGTAATAGGTACGTATTGATCAAGTTAGAGTTAACTTGAGGTGTGTACAAATTAGCTAGGGGATAGTTACTACAAAGGGATTTGAGTTAATCCTTAGGATTGTAAAAGAGTTTATTTTGTAAGTCTGTTTGGCTCAGAGTTTTTAGTGAAGAGTTGACAAATCCTACTGAGGAGTAGGTCGTGGTTTTTTCACCTTTTGAGCCAGGTGTTTTCCACGTAAAAATATCTGTGTTTTTACTTTACTGCTTTTTATTATTCCGCAACAGTAGTAGTTGGAACACCAAGAAGAACCAGGTTCTTCTACTGAGACAACACTCGAAAATTGGGTACCACACAAAGTAACCTATCTTCTTGTGTGGTATTGAAGTCTAAAACATCAATACAAAATGAGATTGGTGCTGACCTATTCAACAATTAGTTGATATTGGAGGATAAGGAGATGTTAATGCAAATAGAGAAATAGGGAGGCATCCAAGAGAAGGTGTAAAGACAGAAATCAAGGGCAATCTTGATACCAGCAGGGGGTTCCAAAAAAAAGTTTTTCTATGCACAATTAAAATCAAGACATGCTAGAAATAGAGTGTCTACCATATGTAATGAATATGGCCAGAGACTGACTAATCCTTCCTTGAGAGAACAAGAGTTCATAACATTCTTCAAAAACTTGCTAGGGACTAATGCTACTAAACTACCTTGCCTTGATGTTACAATAGCCAGAAATGGACCATGCTTTAATAGAGAACAACAACATGCACCCATAAAGGTTGTGTCAGAGGAAGAAATCAAACAAGGAATTAAAGATATGCCAAATGACAAAGCTCTTGGCATAGATGGTTTTCCAGCTGAGTTCTTCAAGACATACTGGGGCATTGTTCGAGAAGAAACTATGCAGGCTGTGAAGGAATTCTTTGAAACAGGGAAAATGCTAAAAAATGTTAATAGTATTACTGTTACATTGGTGCCAAAGGTTTCAAGTCCCTCTTTTGTAAAAGAATTTCGACCAATAGCATGTTATACCACCCTATACAAGCTCATTGCCAAGATCCTTACAACAAGATTGAAAACAGTGGTGGACTTCATAGTAAGACCAGCACAATCAGCATTCATAGAAGGGAGAAGCATATTGGATAATATGATTATTTCCCATGAGCTGGTAAAGGGATCAACCAAAAAGGAGTATCTCCTAGGTGCATCCTAAAAGTAGACATAAGGAAGGTATATGATTCAGTTGAATGGCCACTCCTATGTATGGTCCTACTGAAATATGGGATACCTAGAAAAATGGTCCAGTGGATAATGGAATGTGTGACTACTATGAGCTACTCTCTGATGATCAATGGTGGGCTTACTAGTAGATTTCAAGCAAGGAAGGGACTGTGACAAGGGGATCCAATGTCCCATTACCTATTCGTACTAGTAATGGAGTACTTAAATAGAACTCCGAAGACTCTTAAAGGCATCCCTGACTTCAACTTCCATCCAAGATGTGCAAAGTTGAACCTCGCACATATCTACTTTGTAGATGATTTGATAATGTGTTGCAGAGCTGACAAGATTTCCATTCAAATATTGCTTGATAAGTTCAATCATTTCTCGAAGGTGTCTGGGCTTATGGAAAATCTGGACAAGAGTTCTATCTATGTAGCTGGAGTGTCCCATAGATTCAAAGACATGATCACCTCAGATTACCAGTTCAAGCTGGAAGTCTTACCATTCAAATACTTGGGGGTGACCCTATCGTTAAGAAAGCTGACAATCCAGCAATGCATGCCATTAGTTGAGAAGATAACCAACAGAATCAAGTGCTGGACATCAAAGTTTCTCTCCCACATTGGAAGACAACAGCTGATAAAGAGTGTTCTGTTTGAAATGCAAACATGTTGGTGCATGTATTTATGATGCCAAAAAATCATCCAATTAGTGACCACTGCGTGCAGGATATTCTTATGGACATGCGGCCAAAACCCCTCAAAGAGGGCACTGATTGCCTGGGACAAAATATGTATGCCTACTTCAGCTGGTGGACTAAACGTCATCAACTTCTTATGGTGGAACAAAGTAGCGCTTTGTAAATTAATGTGGGATATACATACAAGAAAGATGCACTTTGGATAAAATGGATACACAACTTTTATATAAAGAAGAAGGACTTCACTATAATGAACACCCATAGGTAAGCATGTTAGCTTAAAAGAAAAGTGTTTGATACAAGACAATGGTACCTAAGCATCGACTCTTTTGCCAACATCAACAATTATTGCAAGCAGGGCAATTCAACATTAAGAAGGCATACACATTAGCGAGTCCTCAATATCCAAAGGTTCTTTGGAAAGATTTAATGTTGGGTTCAAATGTTATATCTAGACATAATTTCATTTTGTGGATGGCACTCCATTAAAGGCTTACCACTATTGATAGACTGGCAGCTTGGGGTATACAAGTAGTAAGTGAATGTGTACTGACTGTGCAACAGTGAGAAAACATAAACAATGGCCCATCTCTTTTTTGAATGTCAGTAATCAAGAACCATCTGGATTACAATGCTTAAATGGATGGGAGAGAGACATCCATTTGGATATTGGGAAGAGGAATTCGTATGGTTGACGAAAAGAAGCAAAAAATAGCAGGCCTCGGTATAGCATATTGGCATTCCTATTTGCAGTTGTGGTTTATCATACACGGATAGAGAGAAATATGCGTAGATTTCAGGGGCAAAAGACGGATACCAACAAGAGAATACGAGAAATTATCTTTCAACTTCATACCAAAGGACAACAAAGGCTAACTGGAATAAGATCTTAGAAGGAGTAAATAGTTTTCCTCTATGAATAGTTGGAACTCAGTAGTATAAGTAATAGAGAGGACTATTGAAATGTACATAACGATTTTGGCTATTGTTCTTGAGTCTAGATCTATAGTCCATAAGAGCTAGAGGAGATGTAATTATCTATACTAGTTGAATAAAATCTTTGATATTTGACTAAAAAAAATTAATTTTTTTTCGAAATTCTTTTAATTTTTTTTTTTGAAATCAGTGTTAGTCCATGAAATTTTCAATTTTCACTTGAAGATGAATTTTGGAATTTTTCGAAAATTTAAAAAACTGTTTTTTAAAATTTTCACTCACAAAACTTCAAAAACAACTCAAAATAATATTCATTTCCAAACACAACTCTTATTTTCAAATACCATTTTCACTTAAATTATTTTTACTTTTTTTTTGGAATTTTATAATTCTTATGTCCAAACGCTTGTAAAGAAATCTTTACATAGTTGATAGTACTAGTATAATTATTCATCACATAGTAATTTATATATTATTATTAGCCAACTACACATAACAAACCACATATTATAACTCATGAAACTAATACGTTAAACAACGATCTCTTAATGTCACGAGCCAAATTCCCAACCTTAGGGATCGTGATGGCGCCTAACACCACACTTGCTAGGCAAGCCAATGTTAGAGTTCGATTAGCTATTTTCCTTTGATCATCCATTTAAACATAATAAAATAAATTTAAAGTAAACTTAATCTAATGGTTTCCAAAGAATAACTCCAAATATAAAGTAATAAACAAATAAATTAACCGAGCCACAAACTAATTATAGAAATAACTCTAAAACTACTCCAGGGTTTGGTGTCACAATTTACGAACTACTAAAGAATACTACAAATAATGAGCTGAAAGAAATAATACAAATGTTTTGAGAAAATATAAAACAGTCTCTACGAACTAAGAGAAGACTCTCGGGATGTGCGAACGCCGCCATATATACCTCGTGTCTCCGGATAAAGAATAGCGGCTACTAAAAATCTCTACTGCTGGCCGGTACCTGGATTTGCACAAAAGAGTGCAGAGTGTAGTATCAGTACAACGGACCCCATGTATTGAGTAAGTGCCGAGCCTAACCCCGATGAAGTAGTGACAAGGCTAAGGCGGGGCAATTATAACTTAACCTGCAACAATATATGTATATAATAAAGTAATAAAACAATTCTACGCAAACAAGAAAATATAACTGCAACAATGAATAAATAAAATAACTCAGTCACCTATTCCAGGCCTCGGCTGTCACCAAAATTTCACACAACTTTTCAAGTTTCCAAACTTTAATTTAAAATAACTAAATGTGCAAGATATGGGAAAACGGTAGGATAAAACAATCAACTTCCAATTCTTTGTAATAAAAATTAGTAAAGCATAATTATCCTCCCTCATCACTGTCTTGTTGCGGTGTGCAACCCGATCTCACCTGTCCACCCTTATCACTATCATTTATCTCCCCTGTCCACATTTATCACTATCATTTATTTTCCCTGTCCATCCTTATCACTGTAACGACCCGGTCGGTCATCCCGTAGAAATTGCATTGTTATTGTTGTTATTGCCTTGTCATAGGTTGGTTATACTATTATTGATGTGTTAGAGTTGGTAGGCTTGAAATCGAAATGGTTGTAGTGAGAGTTTAGCCACTTAGTCCTTAAAAATAACTTTAGAGTTGGAAAAGTCAACTGAGAGTTGACTTATTGGTAAACGACCTCAGAATGCAGATTTTATGGCTCGGATAGATTCGTTAGGTGATTTGGGACTTAGGAGTGTGTTCAGAATATTTTTGGGAGGAATGGTGTAGAATTAGGCTTGAATTGGCAAAAGTTAGTTTTTGGTGATTTCCGGTCGGCAGTTGTCACGACCCAAATCCGAACTCAGGTCGTGATGGTGCCCAACAGCAGGGTCAGGCAAGCCAACAAAAATTTCGCTAGTGTTCATTCTTATTTCGATTAAATAATTTACCATTTACCGAATTTAACAAGTTAAAATATGACATCAAAAGATAATCACCCAGTTTCAGATCCAAAAGTAACCATAAAGAAGTGTGAGCCAACATGAAAGTATATATTTATACAACCCAAAATCCCAAAAGAACTACCACATGTGTGCCAGGAACTAGTGTCACGAGTATCACGGGCAATCTAAGAGGATGTACTAAAGACAAAATATATATATACAACCCCACTGTCTGAAATAAGTAGATGGGAAAATAAGCAAAAGAACTCCAAGGCGCTATTGAGGATCGTCAGGAGAAGCAGCTCACCGTGATGTCAGGTCCGCTACAGTCAATATCTAGCTCCGGTCTGATAACCAAATGCACCAGCCTCAGAACCTGTACAGTTAAGTACAGTAGTGCAACATGAGTACATAAATAAATATGTACCCAGTGAGTATCCCGTCTAATCTCGAAGAAGTAGTGACGAGATGTTGACTTGACACTCACTAGGTCCAACAATAAAATATATGACAGGGTATAATGAACTATAGTAGACATGTAAGACAGTGAGCAGCAAATACGTATCAAGTACGGAAATCCAGGTAACTACTGAGAATAAACAACAATGTACACTTTCCTTTTTCCCAAATACCTGTCAAGCCAATATCGATAAAACAATACCAAATAGTCATGCGCACACAAGGACAAGACAACCGGCCGGAGTCGAAGGAATATTTAATCACTGAATAGTCATAAAGCTTCCCCCACTCGCGAATCATACCTGCGACTCAGGTGCTGACACATTTATACCGAATTACCATAAAGCTTCCCTCGATCGCGAATCATACCGGCGACTCGAGTGCTGACACACTTATACTGAATTATCATAAAGCTTCCCTCGATCGCGAATCATACCTGCGACTCGAGTGCTAACTCTTATATATATACCGAATTTATCAATAAGCTTAGTAGGGCTATACTTGTATTAAGAATTAACTCACTGGGAATGCAGAAGCAATCTTTCCACCATTTTCATGCTAGTTCAAGGATAATAAATAGCTCAAAGTACGCCTAAAGATACATATAAGTCACATAAAAGCATGCTTGTGAGCCCTAAAGCTACCCGACATGGCATAATAGTCGCTACGTATGGACTATAGACACTTTGTACGCACGTAGCCCCCAAAACACATTACACACAACATATAGAACACCTATGGGGACAATTCCCTCTTACAAGGTTAGAAAAGAGACTCACCTCGTGTCAAATCTACCCCTCGGACCAAGGATGCGCCCGAACTCCGAACTCTACACCCGAGGACTCGCAACTAGCCAAATATGGTACAATTATATCAATTTAAGCTCAAGGTAAGGAAATTATCCTATTTATTATAATTCAACATTCTTGAATAAATTCCCAAATTCAACCCCGGGCCCGCACGCTCAAATTTCGAAAACTCTCAAAGGAATCACTCACCCATAGCCTAAGGATCGTTATTATGTGGTTTCTACATGAATTCATAGCAATAAATGGGTAATTCACCAATTTCTCAAGAACCCTAAATTTACTACCCAACTCTTGATTTTTCAATGATTTGGTAGAAAATTTAACTAGTAATTCATGTTTGGAACTAGTGTTAGAGTGGAATTGACTTACCTCTTTAGTAGCTAGGTCGTGGAACCTTCTTCCCCAAGCTCCCAAGTCTCTAATGGTGGTGGAAAATGAAAGAAAGGGGTGAAATCCCATGTTTTAAAGGAAACATACTGCCTGGCCTACAGGGGTTCCAAACCTGTGGTCTCGCGCCTACGAGCTGAGGCTCACACCTGTGGAACTGGACGAGCGGGGTTGGGGTCGAACCTGCGGAGGGATGACCGCACCAGCGGTTCCGCTCCTGCGTACCTTTGTCCCACTTGCGAGAAAGGGGGACCTCACCTGGGGTCACACGTGCAATGCTTGGGACCGCATGAGCGGTCCCGCACCTGCGTCTGGGCAACCGCACGTGCGGTCACACCAGAACAGGTGCACCAGCAGCTATTTTAGCTGGTTTTTAGCCCCGTTGGGTGCCCGGGAGGCCCCTGGGCCCACTCGAACCCTCGTCCAAATATACCAACAAGTTCCAAATCATAATACGGACTTTCTTGAGCCTTCGGAACACTCAAAACAATGCTAAAACTCAAAATCACCTACCAAAACCCCTAAAATCATAACTTAAGAATTCAAGTTCTTGGATTCTATAACGATGCGTCGGACCGACCTACACTACTCGGAATGACCCCAAATTTTACAGGCAAGTCATAAATTACATAAGGGAACTATTCCTCATTCGAAATTCCGTTCGGACCTGGATAACATAAGTTCACATTCCAAACCAAATTTCAAACTTAAGGAAATTCCTATTTCTATATTGGGCGCCAAAACGTTCCCGGGTGATCGAAAACCCATTCCGAACATACGCCCAAGTCCGAAATCATCATATGAAGCTACTGGAACTGCCGGAACTCGATTCCGAGGTCGTTTACTGAAAATGTTGACCAAAGTCAAATTTAGCCAAAAGGGCCAACCTTAAGGAACCAAGTGTCCCTATAGCACTTTATACACTTTCGAATCCCGAACCACCCGACCTCGCAGGTCATAAGTCATAATAAGCCGCTACAGGAAGTCTTATTTAGGGGATCGAGGTCTTTATACACAAAATGACCGATCGGGTCGTTACAACAGTGGAAAATAGGCTATCTGGATCAGAATGGAATTTCGGAAGTTGGAACAGGTTCGTAATGTCATTTTGGATATGTCTGCAAAATTTCAGGTCAATCGAAGTTTTTTTGGATAGTTTTGGCATCATTAGAGGATTTTAGAAATTCAAAGTTCTTAGGCTTGAATTTGATCTGATTTTTGGTATTTTGATGTTATTTTTAGTGTTTCGGGAGTGCAACTAAGTTTGAATGATCATATATGATATGTTGGTATAATTTGTTGGGGTCCGAGGGGGATCGGGATTGATTTCGGGTGATTAATGAAAGTTTTAAAGTTGGTAAAATGCAGCTTCAGCTACTGGTGCTTGTGTAGTCGCACCTGCAAATGTGTGACCACAGGTGCGGGCCCGCAGGAGCGAGAAAAGCTTCGCAGATGCGGATTTGAGAGGCCCAGTATAGGATCGCAGGTGCGGGAGGAGGATCGCACTTGCGTAGTCACAGGTGCAGAGAAGGGGTCGCAGGTGCAGACCTGGGACCACAGGTGCGGAACCACTGTTCAGAAAGTATAAAAACCTGCCTTCGTGATTTTTAACCCTCTTTTCACCATTGTTGTACGGGCTCCGAGGTTTTTTGAGAGATTTTGAAGAGGGAAATGCTGGTTCATCATTGAGGTAAGGTTTTTGGACTTAATAACTCAATTATATGTGATTTGAGACCTTATATCAGTGTTTAATTATGAAAATCAGTAGGAAAAAGGTGGGGTTAGGGGATGGACTTTTCCCTGGGCTTGAGAGCCATATATGGTACTGAGCGGACTGCGGTGTAAGGGTTGTGAGCACTATGTGCATATCCACACTAGTTTCATACATATATTTTATGATGGCACGTAGAGTATACTGGCATACTTGACATATTTACTCAACATGTCTAAATTCTGTAGATTGTTTATTGTATGATTTTGAGGTTTTGTCCGTCACTACTTCTCAACCCATAGTTTGGGTTCGTTACTTCTGAGTTGGTGTACTCACGTTACCTCTTGCACCTTGTGTGCAGATCCAGGTACACCGGGACTGGGTAGTAGATATTGAGCAGCTGTCAGAATTTTCCTTGGAGTTGTCGAGGTAGCAGCTGGCGATCACGACCTCACCTTCTCTTTCTTATTCTACCTGTTGTTCTTTATTTTGAGACTATGTTATCCATTGCTCTTTTTCTTTTGCTTCATGTTATAGTAGCTCATGACTGAGTGACATCGGATACGGGGTTGGAGGTTTTAAATTTAGTTTTTCAAATATTGTTTTTAAACTTCAGATTCTTAGTATCATCAATAAATTTGTTTAAAATTGTGTTTTTGAATTTAGCTTAGTTAAAAAGGGCGGTTTTCCTGGTTCCACGACATGCGCCATCACGACTCTGAAATTGGGTCGTGACAATCACTATCATTTATTTCCCCTGTCCACCCTTGTCACTATCATTTATTTCTCCTGGCCGCCCTTATCACTATCATATTGTCCACCCTTATCACTATCAATTGATTTATTTAGCAACAACTTTCACAATTCAGGCCAAGCCTTTCACAACACGTTTATCTCAACAATTGTAAACAGAACACAGTATAGCTCACAAGTTGTATCCAATATTATTTCATAATGAAACCAACCAGAATATATGTAAATATCGTAACACTGTCATCCAACTCAACCATTATGTACCATAACATAATCAAGGGAACAACCAACATTTTTAACACACATGCAACAATACTTGGCAATAATCTAATGAAAATAAATAGTCAAGTGGCATATGTGGAATAATTTAATTATGTACTTGGACATATTTCTAAAAGCCGCCTTTAAATGAACATTTTCATATATTCACTCACGACCTAAAATTAATGAGCTCCAAATAGTTTATCTTATCCTATCATTTTACATTTTTAAAGTCTGGGGTCCTACTCTACAATATTATCAATACTTTTTTTTTGTTTGTTTATTGATCTAAGGTTTAAGACTTCACTAAATCTTCAAAAGAAAAACATAAAAACGATAATCCAAGTGCATTATTTGATTTATATAACATCAAGACAAAAGTACATGTGACTCTATTCAGATCTTAGATTTATTACAGCAAAGATCATCACTTGACCATATAAACCTCAACAATCATAAAACAGTCAAGCCGGGAAGCAAATAAATGGAAACGGAAAAGGGATCATGGTAAAAAACAATTTGGGAGTGCATAGGTACTCTTCACCTCACCTATACACTACACACAAGCAATTTCACATAACAATCAGGTTGGGGATTCTATTCCCTCAAGTCAAGGTTACACCAAGTACTTACCTCAACTTCGTAGGCCACTAACTGTTCAATTGTAGCTTTTCCTCTTGAATTCACCTCCAATACACTCGAATCTAATCATAATTAACTTAATATCATTAATTAATGCTAAAGAAACTAACTTTACTAAAAATTATAATTTTTCCTAAGTTTTCTCAAAAAAAGTTAAAATCCGACCCCGGGCCCTCTTGGTCCAAACTTGGGTTTCGGACCAAATCACGTTTACCCATTTACCCCGATCCCAAATATGCAATTAGTTTTGAAATCCGACCTCAATTCGAGTTAAAGATTTAATTTTTACAAAATTTCCTAATTCTACCCAAACCCTCAATTTTTACCATAAAAATTCTTGATTTTTGATTTAAAAGTGATGAAAAATATTGGATAATTGAAATATAACCAAAATAAATGAGTAGAGAACACTTACCCCAATCCCTATGGTTAAAATTGCCCAAATCCGAGCTCCACAACTCAAAATATGACCGAATGAACAAACCCTAGTTTTATATTTTTTTTGCCAGCTATTCGGCCTCGTTTCTCGTACCAAATGATTCAGAAACTCAATTTTTATGTCTCCAAGTGATTCCTTTTTAAATTATGGTCAAGTTAGGGTTTTGAATCACCCAATTTGACCTTATAGTGAATGAGATATGTAGGTTTTAATATTTGCAAATAGTGCATATTTTTAAATAAGCCGTCAGTGGCAATTTCGTGATTAATCTAAAAAAATCTAGCAACGCTATTTTTAGTAAAATGACCATGAATTCCCCATACGATGTCCAAATTTGACGATTCTTTTGCTACGGGTCCGTAATTACGATACGGATCTAATACTTCAATCAAAAAAGAAATCGAAGCTCATTTTTTTTCAATATGATATTATTTATGCTTGAATAAACGGCATCGAAACATAAGAAAAACAAGTGCAGCACAACCCAAACCTATTCGAAACTCACCCGAGCCGTCGGGGCTCTAAACCAAACATACACGCAAGTCTAAAAACATCATACGGACTAGCTCGTGCGATCAAATCATGAAAATAACATGTAAAAATATGAATTAAACCTCAAAACTCATCATTTTTCTCGAGAACACTTCAATTTCACTATTTCTCAACCGGGCGTCTGAATCACGTCAAATAAACTCCGTTTCTCACCAAATTTCACAGTTAGTATTCAAATACTATAACAAATCTGTACCGGACTCCGGAACCAAAATACGAGCCCGATACCAATGGTTTCAAACATTAATTCTTTTCTTTATTTCATTAATAATTCAGCAAAATAATTTCTTTCAAAAATTGATTTCTAAGGCTTGAGACCTAAGAATTCATTTCCGAGTATACGCCCAAGTCCCATATTTTACTGCGGACCTCCCGGGATTGACGGAACACAGATTCGGGTCTGTTTACTAAAATGTTGACTCAAGTCAACTAAAATCAAATTTTAATTCTAAAATCTATTATATCTTATATTTTCACATAAAAGCTTTCCGGTTTTACGCTCGGACTGTGTACGTAAATTGACGTAATTAAAATTATTCTTTTTATGGCTAATAAGCCTAGAACAGAGTTCCAATTCATAATGACCCCTTGGGTCATCACAATCTCCACCTTTAAAACAAATGTTCGTCCTCGAACGGACATAGAAAATTACCTGAATTGGCAAAAAATATGGATATCTACTCTGCATGTCCGACTCGGACTCCCAAGCCGCTGCCTCAATGGGCTGACCTTTCCATTGCACTCGAACTGAAGGAAAAGTCTTAGACCTCAACTGACAAACCTGCCGGTCTAGAACAGCTAAAATCTAACACGTGGGGCGGGTCACCATGATATTTTCGGAGCATAGATAAGTGGAATACCGAATGAATTAAGGATAACCATGGAGGCAACGCAAGTCTATAAGCTACCTCCCCCACTCTATCAAGAATCTCAAACGGCCTGATATACCTAGGGCTCAACTTACCCTTCTTTCCAAACCTCATAACACACTTCATGGGCGACACACGAAACAATACCCTCTCTCCAACCATGAATACCACATCACGAACCTTACGATCGGCATAACTCTTTTGCCTAGACTGAGCTCTGCTTATATTTCTTCCCCTAATCGTAGTTGTCACTGGGGCTTCATCTCATGTCCGGTTGTAGACGCTTTGTGCGTTGTCGAGATTTGTGAGAGGACGAGAATAAACAAGTTCAATCATCAATTGTCACACCCCTTTTCTAACCCCCAAAAGATATGTGTGTTATGGATTATGGGTTAAAGAGTTTTTCCAATAGAAGTGACAAATTTGAGTAGGGATTATTTTATTTACAGAGTCGCCACTTGGAATTTACTTTTCGGTGTACCAAGTCACCATTTATTTGAATCCCTAGTCAAAAGAAGGTTTGACTCTATTTTTATCGGTCCGTGAAAATAAAGATCGGGTAAGGAATTTTGTTGATCGGGGAGAAGGTGTAAGGCATTCCCCGAGTCTCGTGGTTCTAGCACGGTCACTTTATTGACTTAACGTGGCTTGAATTAATTTGGGAGAAATTATGTTTTATATGATTTTCATGTTTTTCCTAGGCCCGCTTTTATTGCTTGATTATTTAGAATTAATAAAGAAAATTTTGGATGACAAAATATCGTAATCACACTACGCAAGCGAATGCGTGATTGAGAAAAAATTTATTAATCTTGTCATAACAGCACTACGCAAGCGAATTTGCCGTCATACCAAGAGATAATTAGCACGTTATTACTTTTGGAAAAATTACTACACTTGTATTTTAGAAAATTATTAAATGCCATTATCGCGCTACGCAATCGAATCCGCGATTATAGCAAAAAGATTAATTATATTAGGAATTAATTAAGCTATTGAAATTATTGAATTAATTTGCTTAATATTATACATCACGCTACACAAGCGAGTCCATGAGTGAAAAAAGTTAAAACGCACCTACTAGTTGCCTAGTTTTAAATTAATTATTAAGGTGATTAAGTTGTTAAATCATTTTAGTTACCAAAAAACTCTGATTTTTATGAAAATTAATTACGTTTAAACAAGCTTTGATGTTAGAATAAAAGGAAAATGGGCAAGTTGTTGACCCAATCCAAGTGCACGGCCCAATTCAATTCATTAGAATTAAAAGGAGAAAATAATAGTCTCAAAAACTAAAGTGGCATGCTACATCATGGCTTCCAACTGTTTCTTTTTTTCCATTCTTTGATAATCAATTTTTTATAATCCCATAACTCCTTTAATCTAAAACCAAAATCATATGGCCCAACACTCCACACCTATGTGTATATTCAACTTAAACTAATCTTCTTAACATGCAAACTTTAAGATAAATTCACATAGGCACACCACTGACTTGCTAATTTAACAAGAGAACTCAACAATGCTAATTTAACAAAAGAGAAGCGAACAAAATAAATAAGACTCACGTCATCATCACCTATTATAAGATAATAATTATGTATTCTAAAACTTAGTAAATGCACTAATCCTTTAAAACAAATTCTGGATCCAACAAAAAAGTGATAACGTTTATAAGTTCTGATGCTCAATGGTTCCAATAGAGCTTTGATACTTTGAATAAAAATTAAAAGCTAGACTTACTACTGAAAACTCAGAATTTTGCAAATTGGAATAAACGAAACCAGCATTCACAACCATACTAAATAACACAAAAGAAAACCAAAGATATCAATAATGAGCTATAAACTCCATACTCAGGTTCAAGACGTTACCTTAAATAGCAGGAAATCCAGTAAATATATCAGTGACGCTGAAATTACAACGCTATCGAACTCAGCCCAAAAGCTTAAACCAACAGCAACAAACTAACAACAACAATCAACAGATTTTAACCCAAAGAAATGACTCGAAGCCACTTGAGCCCCAACAAATTCAAAGAAGAAAGAATCCCAGAACTAAACTCTAAGAACTTTAGTTTATTGAAAGGTTTCTCTTCTTTTTTTTTAGAAATCTCACACAAAAGCACTCAAATTTCAACTTGCTTTCTTGATTTTCAGCTGCTGATTTTTCCTCAAGTTTTTGTGTTTTCTTAGAGTGTAAAGGATGTAAAAATGTGAAAGATAGTGTGTGATCAAACTGTTGTTTTTTTTAGAGTCCAAGATGTGTGGAATGTGTTAGAGTGTTGAGTCTTTTATAGGGGAAGGAGCAAGACCCTCATGATTGAAAATCTGTCCAAAGGAAGATTTTTCACCAAAAATCTGCCCAAAACTATTCAAAGGACAGTTTTTTGGTCAAAATATTTGTCCAAAGACAGTCCCTTCTACCAACTGTAAACAGAAGTTTGGAGTATTGTACTCCAACAAGTTTTGAATAGTAAAAGGAAACCAAACAAGTACCCTATACTCAAGTATTCAGCCTTTATCATGACTGAAATCCAAGCTAAACACACTCAAACTCAGACTAACTATGTATTGGCAAAGTAGAAACAATACTCCAATGTAATCAGACTAAGTATTCAAACAAACTAGATCGGAATGAATTAGATTTGTGCAAACTACAATCGAGCAACAAAATATTGCGCGAAACAGAAATTAAACGAACATCGCTAAACTAACACGATTAATAACAACTAAACATACGACGAACTATATAAAAAATTCAACAATTTTGCACAAAACTAGAAGAACAAACTTGTTATAGACTAACAAACTAATCAAAAACAGAGAAACTTAAACTAAATTCAAAACCAAATGGGAAAACATAAACTAAGAAAATGAGGAAATGAATGTTATACCAATCGAGCATTCTTGAAACTATCCATGAATCTCAGGGATGACGCGAGCAGTGACAAATGATGATGAGCGACCTTCAAACGAACTTTTCTAAGCGACAAACGTTAGGACCACCGATTCGAGGGGTCGACTAGTGATTTCAACACCATGTAGCCTAGAAAGGGTCGTTCCCTGGTCGTGTCTATGGAAAACAAATAACGACTCGAGCACTTGGTGGTGGTGAGACGGCAGTGGAGGCTGTTGGCCCAGATTCGGCCGGATTTTTGAGGGGTTTTAAGGTTTTGAGGCTTGGAATGGAGAAGAGGAGAGTGGGAGGAGGCCGGTGGTGTAAAATTTTTGGAGTTTGGAGTGGTGAGCGGCGGCTAAGGTTCTGGTTAGGCTTAGATTTACAGAGATTGAGAGAGGTTATGGGGATTTGTGGTTCGAATTCATGGAGAAGAGGTTGAGATGAGTAGAGGGTGAAATTTTGGTGGTTTTTGGAGCACCACCGGCGGCGGTGCACGGTGGTAATAGTGGAGGGGGGCGGCCTTGGGAGAGGGTGAGAGAGAGAAGAGAAAAGGGGATGGTTTTAGGGTTTGGAAAAATAAGGAAAAATCGAATTTTTAGCTTTTATATTTTAGTTAGGGATAAATTTTGACTATTAGATTAAGATGGAATGAATGTCCATGATGGATTTTCATTTACTTACCAAAAACGACGTAGTTTTGTCTTGAAACTACGTCGTTTTAAGTACTCCCATAACAGCCCCTTGTCTTGCACTTTTGGCCACTTTCTCTTTCAAATTTGGTCCAATTCTCTTAATTCTACTTATTAAACTAAATTTACACACATAAATTAATTAATTAAATATCTTATCCAAATTATCCATTAACTAGATTAATTCACCAACTGAATAGTTAGTTAATTCCTAAAATGCACAAATGAAGAAAGAACTAATTTTCTTTTGGTATTTTTATGAGAAATTCAATTAAAAATGTACAAAAATATAAGAAAAAATAATGATTGAAGGAGAATTAACATTTACAACTTTAGGAGCATTTAAATGATGCAAAGATTAGGTATTCACAGTTGCCCCTCTTTGCTCGAGAACATGAAAAGTTTTTGTGCAAAGAAAAGTTAATGTTATGGCTAATTTTTGCTCACATATCACTCCACTGAAAGCATTTTTTGAAAAAATGGTGACCGAACCTTGCTTTCGAGGTTGCCTACATATCCTTGGTTATAAAGGAATCAAGTCAGTGTAGTTCTGGAAAAGTTTGGTAGCTGGGACTACCGGACATTGGTTTTAAAACTGCTGTTGTTGTTGTTGTTGTTGTTGTTGCTGTTACTGTTACTTGTTGCTTACATTAAAGGAAAAGAGAACTACATATGTCTGCAAACTAAGAGTTACAAAATTCCTATCTATGTGCCTTCTGGAGTCAAATCTTGATTCTTGACTTGCTCGCTTGTGTCGACCTTAGATTGGATCTTGATGCTCTTCGAAGAAAAGATTATGACTCAATCTCGATTACTAAAGATTATGTAACCAGGGGTTGGTACCCTGTATTACTAGAAAGGAATGTAACCAGGGATTGTCACCATGTATTACTAAAGAAAACCGTAACCAGGGGTTGGCACCCTGTATTACTAAAGAAAATCGTAACCAGGGGTTGACACCCTGTATTACTGAAGAGGAATGTAAACAGGGGTTGGTACCCTGTATTACTAATAAAGTGTTGAATCCCTCTAGGTGAAAATTATCTACCTGAGTTAAGCTACGTAACATAACCTGAGAGAAACGTACTTCTACCCACAACTATAAGCTGGATCCCCCTAGGCGAAAAGGTTTTACCTGAGTTGAGCTACGTAAAACAACCTAGGTGAAGAGTAATTCTACTCGGAACTATGAGCTGGATCCCTCTAGGTGAAAAGGTTCTACCTGAGTTAAGCTACGTGAAACATCCTGAGTGAAGAGTACTTCTACCCGGAACTATGAACTGGATCCCCCTAGGCAAAAAGGTTCTACCTGAGTTGAACTACGTGAAACATCTTGAGTGAAGAGTACTTCTACCCGGAACTATGAGCTGGATCGCCCTAGGCACAATGGTTGTACCTGAGTTAAGCTATGTAAAATAACCCGAGCGAAGAGTACTTTTAGTCAGAACTATGAGCTGGATCCCCCTAAGTGAAATGGTTCTACCTGAGTTAAGCTACGTAAAACAATCCTGAGTGAAGAGTACTTCTACCCGGAACTATGAGCTGGATCCCCCTAGGCAAAATGGTTCTACCTGAGTTAAGCTACGAAAATGGGAGTATGGACAGTAGTGATGCATGCTGAAAATAAAAGAAAATGGTGATTTTAAGGAGCTTACGTTTGGGGACAATCGTCCTTTGAGAATCGGCATTCTGCACTTCTTTGTTCCTGCTTCAAACAAAGAAAAATTTGTGAGTTTTCAAAGTGGTGGTTGGTTTGTGGCCTTGATGCCCTGTTGCAGTTTGAATTCACGGCAACTCCACTACTGAAGAGGTGATTCTATCATTGTGGTACAGAGGTGCTCGGATACTCTATTTTGCATTATAGAGACCTTGTTTTCTAGCGTTGCCCCTGACTGTTTCATACTCGAATGTCAATGGTACCACTAAACTTTGTCCCTAAGGCAATGCAATTTCTCCCTTTAAAATCAAACTCAGTTGTCTTGCACCCAGTACCAGTTTGTGTCCGTAGTGCTTATCAACTTTTCTCATGAAGAATGTCCCGCTTAGGCGACCTTTTCAGTTTCTTTGAGGCAGATTGTTCGCCTTATCGAACGAGATCACAAATGGATTCTGCCTTTCGTCAGTGCCATATATGCCCCAAATTGTGCTCGATATTACGGGGAAACCGTAGCTAGTTTTGCAGCCATTTCTTTGCTTCGCTTTTGATGCAAGATTATACCGAAAGAGACCTAAGGAAAAATTATGGATAACAATAGAAGAATAATTGAAGGTAAAAAATAACTGTTCTTAAACAAAAGATGTCCCTTTCGGGGAAATGAATAGGGAGACTAGTCTGGAAGTATGTGCCGACTTCAATGAATCATAACATCCATTTTGGATTGGACGCTTGATCCGTCTAAGCTTTCTAATTCTCAAAATCCGCCGCAAATATTCATCTTGAAACTATCTTGGGTTGTGCTCATGCCGGAGTATTCAAAACCCTCATTCGGCTAGTAGTGCCCTTTGCCGGGTTTTCGCTAACTGACCTCTCTCATTTCTCTACTCATCGTCGCCTTATGGTGCCCATTTGAGTTTTCACCAATAAGACTCTCATTTCTCTACTCACCGTCACGTTACAGTGCCCATACGGGCTTTCTTTTTTTAAATTTTAATTTTAATTTTAATTTTAATTTTTTTTTTTTTTCAAAAACTGAGATACGACACGCGGAAGGTTGCCCAATGACCCTGGCATGGGGACTTCAAATATTTTCAAAGATCGATCAAAAGTTCTTAACAGGGAGAAGGCGAAAAAAACCTTGAAATGAATTACAACTTTTGGAATCGTTTATACAGAAAAACCGTAAATAAAACAAAATTTCTTCCCCAGTTTTGGATTATTGGGAATATGGATTTTTGTTGTGATGGGACCGAACCCAGGGTAAGGCTGCCTACGCATCCTTTCGGAATCAGGTCGGATGTAGTTCAATGACTCAGAACATTTGTTGTTTAGCTTCTTTCTTTTCTTTTTTTTTGTTGTTGCAAGTACACAGGTTCTAAAAAGCGGAAAACAAAGAAGACAAATACAGCTCAAAAGGGTTAACAAGAGGGTGACACCTATTTGGAACAGCGAGCAATGATAGCCTTCGTCATCTCAATTCTGAGAAAATCATGCGCGAAAGTTTCACAGTGGGTATATATCAGACATAATATCTTTTGACTGCATCTGCATTAATAGTCATGCCTGGTACCCTTCATTCTTCATCTACCAAGTGCAAGGCCCCTTTTGGTAACACTTTCTTGATGATGTAGGGTCTTTGCCAGTTTGGGACGACCTTTCGTTTAGCTTCTACTTGGTGTGGAAGAATGCCTTTCAGAACGAGTTGGCCCACCTCGAAGTGCCTTGGATGCACTTTCTTGTTATAAGTGCGTGCCATTCTTTGCTGGTATAACTGGCCAAAGCACACTGCTGCTAGCCATTTTTTCTCAATCAACATTAGTTGTTCAAATCGAGTCTTTACCCATTCTGTATCTTCAATCTTCGACTCCGCAATGATTCGAAGCGAGCAGTCGGTATTACAACTTCTGTTCCATATACCAACAGATAAGCAGTTGCACCAAAAGATGTACGAGCAGTCGTGCGGTATCCCAAAAGAGCAAAAGGCAACTTTTCATGTCATTGTCTGGAACCTTGGATCATCTTCCTAAGAATATTCTTGATGTTCTTGTTCACCGCTTCAACAGCTCCATTGTCTTTTGGCCGGTAAGGGGTAGAATGGCGATGCATAATTTTAAATTGCTCGCATACCTCCTTCATCAAATTACTATTTAGATTGGCTGCATTATCAGTGATAATGGTCTTTGGGATACCAAAACGACAGATGATGTTGGAATGAACAAAGTCTACCACTGCTTTCTTGGTGACTGCTTTGAAAGTGAAGGCCTCCACCCACTTGGTGAAGTAATCAATTGCAACCAAAATGAATCTATGCCCATTTGAAGCATTTGGCTCGATTGGCCCAATAACATCCATTCCCCAAGCAACGAAGGGCCAAGGAGAGGACATGGGATGCAACTCCGAAGGTGGCGAGTGAATCAGATCACCATGAATCTAGCATTGGTGACACTTGCGAACAAAACTGAAGCAATCTCGCTCCATAGTAAGCCAATAATACCCTGCCTGCAGAATCTTCTTCGCCAAAACATATCCATTCATGTGAAGTCCACATACCACCGAATGCACTTCACTCATGATCCGCTCAGCTTCTATGGCATTTATGCATCTCAACAAGTTCAAATTTGGGGTTCTTTTGTACAAAGTTTCCCCATTCAGGAAGAAACCGTCGGCGAGCCGCCTTATAGTTCTTTTTTTATCTGCCTTGGCATGCTCTGGGTATTCCCTTGTTTTCAGGAATCGTTTTATGTCATGATACCATGGTTCACCATCTAGTTCTACCTCAATAGTATTTCAATAACCGTGTTGATTCCAAACTTGGATTTCCAATGGATCAATATGAGTGTTACCTGGATAAGGGATCATTGAGGCTAAGGTATCCAAGGCGTCGACTAGTTCATTGTGAGACCTGGGAATGTGCCTGAACTCGATGGATTTGAATCTTTTGCTCAGATCTTGCACACATTGTCTGTATGGAATAAGCTTGATGTCTCGAGTCTCCCATTCGCCTTGGGCTTGCCGGATAAGCAAATCAAAATCTCCCATAACTAATAGTTCATGCACATCCAGATCGAGGGCCATTTTCAGACCCATGATAAAAGCTTTGTATTCTACCGTATTATTGGTACAAAAGAAACGGACTCGGGCCGTTGCAGGGTAATGTTGTCCGATCGGCGAGATGAGGATTGCCCCGATCCCAACTCTTTTGATATTGACATCCCCATCAAAATACATTTTCCATACATGGCTATTGTCCGGAACTACTTCCTCTATTGAGTTGACCTCTTCATCTGGGAAGTATGTGCTCGGTGGCTTGTAATCATCGTCAACTGGATTCTCTGCCAAATGATCTACCAAAGCTTGTGCTTTCATTGTGATGTGAGTGACATAGACAATTTCAAACTCTGTGAGTAGAATCTGCCATTTTGTGAACCTGCCAGTGGGCATCGTCTTTTGAAAGATGTACTTCAAAGGATCCATTCTGGATATGAGGTAAGTGGTGTAGGCTAGGAAATAATGCCTCAACTTTTAAGCAACCCAAGTCAAGGCACAACACGTCCTTTCTAAAAGGGTGTACTTAACCTATAATTGGTGAACTTCTTGCTCAAATAATAGATTGCCTGTTCTTTTTTGCTTGTTGCATCATGTTTCCCTAGAACACATCCAAAGGAATTATCCATCATCGATAGATATAAAAACAAAGGCCTACCAGGATTAGGTGGAACCGGTACAGGGGGTTTTGACAGATAGTCTTTGATCCTATCAAAATCTCTTTGGCAATCGTCTATCCACTTGATAGCAGCATCCTTTTTCAGCAAATTAAAGATGGGCTCGCACGTGGTTGTGAGCTGAGCAATGAACTACTGATGTAGTTCAACCTCCCGAGCAAACTCATGACTTCCTTTTTATTCTTCAGGGGTGGCAAATCTTGAATGAACTTTATCTTAGATGGATCCAATTCGATGCCTCTCCGGCTGACTATAAAATCGAGGAGTTTCCCCGATAGAACCCCAAATGCACACTTGGCTGAATTAAGCTTAAGGTCATACCTTCGAAGCTGTTCGAAGAACTTTTTCAAATCGAGCACGTGATCAGCTTGTGTCTTTGATTTTATGATGACATTATCGACATATACTTATATCTCTTTGTGCATCATGTCGTGGAAAATGGTGGTCATGGCCCTCATGTAAGTTGCCCCTGCATTCTTCAAACCGAATGGCATGACCCTGTAACAATAAGTACCCCATGGAGTGGTGAAAGCGGTCTTTTATGCGTCATCCTCATCCATTAGAATCTGGTGGTACCCAGCATAGCAATCCATGAATGATTGTATCTCATGCTTTGCGCAATTATCTACAAGAATGTGGATGTTTGGAAAAGGAAAATTATCCTTCGGACTTGCTTTGTTCAGGTCTCTATAGTAAACACAGACTCTATTTTTTCCATCCTTCTTTGGAACAGGCACAACATTTGCCACCCAGGTGGTGTATCGGACAGCTCTGACCACATTGGTGCTCAACTGCTTCATTATTTCCTCTTTGATTTTGTACTCATGTTTTAAATTTTTGTTGCTTTTGTTGGATTTGTGGAAAATCAGGATACATTGGAAGCTTATGAACCACCAGATCAGCACTTAAACCCTACATATCATCATAAGACCAAGAAAACATGTCTCTATATTCAAATAAAAGTTGAATCAAGGAATCTCTGGTTTTTTGTTCAGTGTGAATGCTTATCTTTGTTTCTCTAACTTCTTCGTGACTTCCGATATTAATGGACTCCGTTTCATTGAAGTTGGGTTTTGGCTTATTTTTAAATTGTTCCAACTCTCTTGTTATTTCATCAACAGCCTCATCTTCATCATATTCAACCTCTTGATGCATTATTTCAAAATTAGACAGCTTTTTAAGATCTAGTCGTGAATTTCGCATGCATGTCATGTTATTAAAGCTGGCATTAACGACACTGAAATGGAAACAAAATGACTGAATTAGGAAAAGGAAAAGATACAAAATTTAGTACAAAATTGAATTGCATTTCATTGAATTCGAAAGGATAAAAGGGTTAACATCAAAACAAAACAATCATACTGAGATGCTTGGATTACAACCCTGAAAGTAATCCAAAATACAAAAAAGAAGTTGCAAAAGCAAACTACCAAGACTCCTTCCTTTGGGGAGAGGAGTTGCTTCATAATTGTTGAGCATGGTATCTGGGCCAATTAGTTGCACATCGGCACGACTAGTGCCTTCACCAGACTGGATCATATTCACTTCAGAAAAACATCTGGTTGAATCCATGGCAAATTTTATCAATGTTTGGCTGCGCCGAGGAATGTTGACCTTCTTGGAGTCGTGTCTTGAAAAAAGTGTAGAAAATGTGAGGGACAGGTTGTTGCAAGACCCATCCATGCTTTTTGCGGTGTTTGGCTTTGTCTTCATCTACTTGTGTTGGCCTGAAGCCTAAACCAAAATTACCTTGGTTACTGAACAGAGAAATGGGCTCCGAAATTCCTTGTAATGATGCCCCCAAGCCTTTTCCTGGCTCATAACCTTGTCTCAGCATGAGTGCCTCCACCATTACAGATGTGGCAGAAAGACGAGGATGCAGAATGGTCCTTCTTTCCTCAACATGGTCCACAACAACCACTTCAAAAGCCTGATAGACAATGGACTCACACCCTTCCTTGGCCTCAATATAGGGGATTAACGGGTCTTTATAAATGGACGACTCATCTTCCCCATGAACAATAATTTCTTGCCTATCATGTTCGATTTTGAGCATCTGATGCAAGGTGGATGGCACAGCTCAGGCCAAATGGATCCATGGCCTTCCAAGAAGAAAGTTATAAGAAGTGTCCATGTCCACTACTTGGAAGACAATTTCGAAGTCAACCGGCCCAATCATCATGGTGAGGTTGATCTCCCCAATGGTATCTCTCGCTGAGCCATCAAAAGCCCGGATACGGAAATTGTTGGGTCGGATTATGTCTGTATTGATCTTCATGCTTTGCAAGGTGGAGAGAGGGCATACATCTACGTTCTAGCCTCCATCAACCATGACTCACTTCACGTAGTGACCCTCACATTTAACAGTCAAGTGCAAAGCCCTGTTGTGCCCGGCTCCTTCTTCGGGGAGTTCATCAATAGTAAAGGTGATTTTGTTCACCTCAAAAAATTTGTTGGCCATCTTCTCTAACTGATTCACTGTGGTCTTCTCTGAGACATGTGCCTTGTTCAGGATCTTGATTAGCACACGAGCATGCTCTTTTGAATGTATGACCAGAGATAGTAGAGAAATTTGAGCAGGAGTCTTTATCAGCAGGTTAATGATTGAGTAATCTTGAACTTTCATCTTCTTCAAAAACTCTTCTGCCTCTTCTTCAGTGACTGGTTTCTTTATTGTTAATTGAATTTCTTTGATTTGCTTGGCCTTTCTCAACTCTTCTGGAGAGTAACACCTCCCCGATCGGGTCAAACCTCTAGTTTCCCCCACTTCTTCTATGATTTCCTTGCCTTTGTATGTCATCACAGTTTTATTGTAGTTCCAAGGAATGGTTTTCGTGTTTGTCACAGGGGGTTGCACGGAAGGTTTGATCATGATCGGCTCTATTATACCCTTCATACCACCCTGATTCTGATTTGTGTTGGGGTAGCCTCCAAGGACATACAACCTTGGACTTGGAACACTAGAGAGAACTTCCAATATCGAGACCTTGGGAACAAATAAAGTTACCTTTTCTAAGCTCGGGGCACCTTTCACAATCAACGACACGTCTCAGCTGGGACTGGCTTCCAATTTGGTTCCCTCTTACATCGTTCCTGCTGTCATTTTCGCTCGACTAGCCAGCTTGCGTTCTCGATCTCGGCCAATCATTCCCACAAAATAAACATCATTATGTACTGGCAAGGGGTTGTTTGTGTCACGACCCAAAATCCATAGGTCGTGATGGCGCCGGACACCACTGTCAGGCAAGCCAAAACCTTAATTAGTTGAAATACATTCATGTTTTAACATTTTTGAAACCGTTACCTTTCCTTGAATTTCATAATCAAATAAATAAATTTTCCTAAATTAAATACGACAGCATTTAAAATTCTGTTATTTAAAAACAGTGATCTAAAGATCTCACTTAAACAACTATCCCAATACATATCCCAGAACCCGGTGTCACAAGTACATGAGCAACTTCTAAGAATCTTACAAATACTACAAAGCTTGTCAGAAATACAATTTGGACAAGGGATTTCAAATAAAAATAATACGGTAGGAGGGAGACTCTGTCAGCTGCGGAACGCCTCTGGATGATTGCAGCCCGTCCAAGTCTCCAAATCAACCACTGTGCTATGTAGGTACTTGTGCAACAAAATGCACAGCAAGTGTAGTATGAGTACAAAAACAACGTGTACTCAATAAGTCGCCCGCCTAACCTCAGAGAGGTAGTGACGAGAGGCCAATTTAGACACTTACTAAAGGTCCATTTAAAATATTTAAGAGTCACACTAAGCATGGTTTTATCGTAGACAATTTATAAAATAGGATTTAAACATCCTTCAATTCCGTTCACATTTAACACTTTATATCTTCGTCATATTAACAATTAATCAACATGGTGATTTAATCAAATGATAATAAATCAACGGAAAGAACAACTTCTCCCAAAAGTCTTTTTAATAACTTTAAATCTTTGTCATTTTAATCGACAATTTCAAATTTTAGGCAAGTAATCAGGAAAATATCATAGCAATTATGCAACAAATATCATGCGCAGGAAATGCCGAGGGTCAAACGGCGCGGACCAACAATAATAAATTGTCCACTGCCGAGGGGTCGACCAGCTCGAACCATAGATGCATTTATCTGCCCCGCTCGCGAATCGATCATGCGACGCAGTTAACATAATATGGCTAGCCTGCTCGCAAATCATACATGCGACTCAGGTGCTCATATGAATACACACACAAATACATGGTCTTCCTGCTCGCGAATCACTCAAGCGACTCAGGCACCCAAAGTTACACATATCCACATAATAAATTTGTGTTTTATCAAGAAACCCGTTTTTCTCAGGAAAGTGGTAAAATCTTTATTAAAATAAACATGAAATATGGTTTTAAAAATCTTTGTTTTTGAAACTCATTTGTCAAGTTTAGTGATACTCCATGATACAACCCAGTCCAGGTACAGATATATTCAGAGCGAAAACAATTCTCTTTTTAGAAGGTTAACAATATGATCTCTAGCTTTCTTTTAAATTCAATTATGTTCCGGTCATATCAGTAGTTTAATATTACAGGCAGGGTTACAGGTACACACATAAAGTATGCTAGTGGGTCCTAGGCTACCCGGACATGGCATAATAGTAGCTACGCACGAACTCCTGTCACCTCGTACGTACGTATCCCCCGAAGATAATAGCATATACTGATTTAATTCACCTAGGGGATGATTCCCCCTTACAAAGTTAGAAAGGAGACTTACCTCGCTCCGAATTTCCAACACCGACTCCCAAGCCCTTCCGATGACTCCAACGAACGCATAACGCTCCGAAACTACCACATAATGGAAAAACCATGAAAATTCATCCTAATACTCACAACCAATTTAGATTATATACTTTCTCGACCCCGCTCGGAAAAATGACCAAATGCACTCAGGCCCACGTGCCCCGAATACAAAATTCTCAAAGATATATTTTACCCATAGCTTTACTAACTCAAATATATAATTTACTCAAACATTCATGCTTAAATTCGTGGCTAAAAATCCAAATTCTCACTTTTTAGGTTTTTCTTCAAAAAACCCCAATTTTCCCACAATTTCCCTTATCAAATCATGCATATAATCTTGTATTTAGCCTTAGAAACAAGTAGAAACAACTTATCTCTGATCCTTGATGAAATCCCCCTTGAAAAGCTCTCAAAAATCGTCTCAACCAAATGAAAAATGAGAGAGAAATGGCACAAAAACTATTTTAAAACATTCTGCCCAGGCATCTTTTCGCACCTGCGGTCACCTGCGATCCCGCAGGTGCGACCAAATCTCCCGCACCTGCGGTTTTCCTCAACTTCAGCCCAAATCGAACCTGCGGCCCACTCTCCGCACCTGTGGCTTCACAGGTGCAGAATATCCATCGCACATGTGGTCCTCAGCAAAGCCAAGCCCACACTCGCACCTGTGGCGCCCATGCTGCACCTGCGGCGCCCACGGCGCACCTGCGGCTCTGCACCTACGGTCAAAACCTCGCAGGTGCGGTTGCACCAGATGACAGCAACTTCAGCCCTTTTTCCAACTTCAATTTTGATCTGTTAACCACCCGGAATCTACCCGAGGCCCTCAAGACCCCGTCCAATCACACCAACCTGCCCCAAAACATGACACTGACTTGCTCGAGCCCTCAAATCACATCAAACAACATCGAAACCACGAATCGCACTCAAATCCAATTCTTTAAGAACTTAGAATTTCAAACTTCTACATCCGATGCCGAAACCTATCAAATCACGTCCGGTTGAACTCAAATTTTGCACACAAGTCATATTCAACATTACGGACCTACTCCAACTTCCGTAATCGCATTCCGACCTCGATATCAAAACTTCCACTTCCACCGTATTTCCCAAAAACCTTCAAATTCCTATCTTTAGCCAAACGACTCCAAAATGACCTACGGTCATCCAAATTCACTTCCGATCACGCTCCCAATTCCAGGATCACCATACAGAGTTATTCCCAGCCTCAGAATCCCAAATGGACATCAACCTCACTGACGTGCACTTCAACCCCAGATTCATGAAATCCTTCTAAAATGCTAACTTCCATGATATACGCTGAAACGCTCCTAGGTTATCCAAAATTTGATCCGGACATACATCCAAGTCCGAAATTATCATACGGACCTGCTGGAACCTTCAAATCATGATTCGGAGATCGTTTACTCAAAATTCCAATATTAATTGATTTCTCCAACTTAAGGCTACTGAAATGAGAATTTTCTTTCCAAATCAATTCTAAACTTCCTGGAATTCAATTCCGACCACTCCCACGGGTCATAATACCTGAAATGGAGCTGCTCACGACTTCAACCCACTTAACGACACGCTAGAACTCAAACGACCGGTCGGGTCGTTACATTCTCTCCCACTTAAACCGACGTTCGTCCTCGAACGTGCTAAGAACTGCTCTGGAGTTACCTGAAATCACTGTTTAGCATCTGGAGCACCTGCCCGTGCTACCACAACCCAGTCGAGCACAATACCTTGATCAAATCTGGATATTTCTTCTTTATCCATATAATAAGCTCAGCATTCATTCAAACACCTGAAATTTCTCTAGCTAGGCCTAGTTTCAATATATATAAGCACTGCATCAACTAGCACACGATATACCAGATCATAACTTTATACCCTTGCTGAATCGGCACCATGCACCGCATAACTCATCATCTGACCACAATGACGCTCCCTGAACCTCATTAGCCAAGGTCCACGAATATGATGCACCTCATAACAATTATACAGACATCCTGCTATAATGCCGGCGATACAACCACAACGGAGGGAATGCGCAGAAATTCATACTCAACTGCAGAGTTAACAAATCCTTGAATACCTCATCTTGATTAGAATCGTCACTTTCATTATGAACCTAAATGATGGTATTTGTTCTTTAATATACACTTCATATAACCTTATCGTACCGATCCCTGGTCCGATAATCTCGTCTCACGCAGTATATACTGCTCAGACAGTAAATCACCCCAAACATGGCTAACAGTCTCACATGATACCGCATCGCCCAATAGGCTATAACTCGAACATGATAATAAGAAATGACTCAGGACAGAACTACTCAGCTCACGCAACTAATATGAATTCTTACTAGAAAATGGGAAATAAATCACAAGAAAATAAATACATATTAACCCTTCTCATCATCACATTGTGCGGCGTGCAACCCGATCCAAATAACATACCCGTGGCGATGTGCCACCCGATCCACACATAAAATTTACATAAGAAGGTATATATACGGAGCTGATTTTCTCACTATTACGAATAACTGAATATCGATCACGAGCACGCTAAGTGCATAATACCATTTTGGGGAGACTGATAAAGCCATAGGCTACAAAACTCAAGCAAAACTGAGGTGCAATATATTTATATATATACACACTTTGGATCTCAAGAGTTGTCCTGCTCACATAACATCCCCACTACGCGGGACCTCGACACATAAGAAATTATCAAAGTCGTTTCACAACTCGTACGGCACAATCACAATAACACATAAATTCGACGAAGACGGAACAACACCCGTTGTTCTAATAACTTTCCATGAAAAATTCTCTACTGAGAGGAACATGTCTGGCTCACACGGAGCCCATAATCATATTTAAATCCACCCACGAACATCGAGCCACTTCGCTCGCACCAAACTTAGCTATTAGCTTTTACCTAGGTCCACATTAACCCACTTTTTCTCATAATACACGAGAACAACCATCATCACCGGGACTAACACCCCATAATCCATAATCAACTGAACTGAACGCCCTCTATGCGAAAATTCTCAATTGAGCAATATTGCACTTCTTTATACTCGGTCCAAATCTGAAATCCATCAAGTGACTACATGTCACACTTTATACAATCTTCTTGCGGTCATGCTTCCACGACCTTTCACACAAGGCAACAACTCTGCACATCCATAACACCGACCACACTAAGGCCGCAAAACACATCAAGAACCCATGATCAGGGTACAAAGCCTCTTTCACCGAATATCAATCTCAGGTGACACTAAAGATAACACCAGCTTATACTAAACTTTCAAATCACTTTGCCTTGCTCTTCCGAGCTCATGACATCCTTATAAACATCGGACCTAAATCTCGATTCTTACTCCCAGTTACATAATGCTTCCCGCACTTAACATACCAACATGAGGTAGCACAAGAATTCCAGCATAACTTCGAACCACCAATAGGGTGAACACTTCATCATATAGAAACTTTTTACTTGACTCAATTCAAGAGTACCATCTCAACACACGAGTAAATTCCCATTATCACCCAGATCATGCAAATCCTTAAGTAGTAGCCTATACCCCCATAACCCTTTCGGGATCCGCCTACACATGACAGGCCATGGCACTCAAATGTTTCACATGAAATCCATTACGATGGCCGACAAGCCCCGCACACACCGGCACAAACCATATGCATAACTTAATCACATCAAAGGAACCAACCACTGCCGCAAACGTGCCATTTCAACCATGGCTAATCAATCTATCTTCTTTTAATTATCATTAAATGCCTTCGGAACAATAACAACTTCCTTCAACCCATAGCAAACTCAACCCTCACTCATCCCGAGTGACCTTGATTCACGAGACTATGCTGCCTAAATCTCGCAACCCGTCTCATACCCTTCTGATAATATTTCTACAGTTTGGAGTTTATTCCTCTCACTCCTTCAATACTATCTTGCATGCTGAAACATATCACAGAACATTCCAACCATCCTCATTTTTCTCAAAGATTACTCTGCAAAAGCTCGATTCTCGATCATACTGCTGCCTGAAATCCTTAATTGCCGCATTCTTAACTTTTGAAATCACTAGGACTGCTATTGAGAGTCACCCACTCTGACTGGCCCGAATACAATCAAATCCAAGTCTCTCCTAGCACAGGAACACATTTCTCAACGAAACACGTGACTGAGTCACTATCCTTACAACTCGCCCATGACTTAAGCATAAATTCTGAATCTTCCAAAGCCTAACCCTGATCTGTCAGGGACAACTTTTGCACATATTCATCAAATCCCACGCGCAATTACCATCTTTCTCCTTTTTTCTTAGCTGAAATAACTTGCCAACATGCCGACCATCCTCAACCTCATGCAAAGACAATCCTACAACCCAACTGCAGATGGTGGGACTCCCCCACTTAACCCGAAGCTACTCCTTGCACCACTCTAGACCCTGCTGAGATCCTTCTCCTTTGATAACACGATCTTGCTCAGCCAATCCATCCAAATATTCCAAATTCTCTTGTTAGAACTCCCTAAATACTCTAATTCTCTATCATCATTCACACACTCTATCTCCTACCGACTAGCCACGAGGACCCCTCACAGAACTTTCCAACCCCGCCATTGCTAACTTATCCCCGGAAGACAACCCGCATGTGGAGATCACCCGCGAACACCTTCCAATGACGCTAAATGCACGCTCTCTACGACTTCAATACCCCATCTTACGCCCTACTTCATTTACCAACTTACTAGTTCTTATGCTCCTCATGGACATCCATTAAATGTGCGACAATATCTTCAAATTCCATGTTGTGCTGCCACTCCCCCACTTTGCGACTGCTCGACTTCCGCTTCTTACACATGGCCTCCTAGAAATGGAACCACCGCCTAGCCTCATTCCAGGATCATTATTTGCCAACCACATTCTTCAATACTTCTTCTCAATACTCAGACCCCGCGCAACCGAAGAAACCATAGCACCGACAAACTTAACACATTCCATTCGATCAATGACAACGACTACACGTCACATGTGCATATCCCATCTCACTTGAAGACACCAAGTCTTAGTACCTTATCAACCCCAACCGGACCATTCATAACCCCAAATGTCATTCCTCTGCCGGGACAAAAACACGGAAATCTCGAAATCACACTCTGAGAAGACCTCCCTTCAAACCATTCATCTTCCCCAACATACGGGCAAACGTTCTATCATCATATCGACACCACACGACAATCAATTGCAACCATCATCACTACCCGAGCACAGCTTTAAGGCTCCCAGAAACACAGTTGCTGAGCTGAAATAACATATTACCCTCTTGCAGGGCCATAACAACTGCCACGACCAATTACACATGAAAACATCTCGAATTACATTCGTAGCACCATTTCCATTCCTCAAATTCCTGATCCATAGCAAGCGTTCCGCAACGCGTAAGATTGAGTAGGAATGAACATAGGCATAAGCCTCAAAGGAATCAACTCGCACGATGAATATTCAAGAAGGGAAGTACTCCTAACAACCATGTAGCCTCTCGAAGATAAGTACAGACGTCTCCGTACCGATCCACAAGACTCTACTAGACTTGCTCATGACTCGTGAGACCTACGGGAACCTAGCGCTCTGATACCATGTTGTCACGACCCAAAATCCATAGGTCGTGATGGCGCCGGACACCACTGTCAGGCAAGCCAAAACCTTAAAAAGTTGAAATGCATTCATGTTTTAACATTTCAAAACCGTTACCTTTCCTTGCATTTCATAATCAAATAAATAAATTTTTGTAAATTAAAATACGACAGCAATTAAAATTCTGTTATTTAAAAACAGTAATCTAAAGATCTCACTTAAACAATTATCCCAATACATATCCAAGAACCCAGAACCCGGTGTCACAAGTACATGAGCAACTTCTAAGAATTTTACAAATACTACAAAGCTTATCTGAAATACAATTTGGACAAGGGATTTTAAATAAAAATAATACGGTAGGAGGGAGACTCTGTCAGCTGCGGAACGCCTCCGAATGATTGCAGCCCGTCCAAGTCTCCAAATCAACCACTGTGCTATGTAGGTACCTGTGCAACAAAATGCACAACAAGTGTAGTATGAGTACAAAAACAACGTGTACTCAGTAAGTCGCCCGCCTAACCTCAGAGAGTTAGTGACGAGAGGTCAATTTAAACACTTACTAAAGGTCCATTTACAATATTTAAGAGTGACACTAAGCATGGTTTTATCGTAGACAATTTATAAAACAGGATTTAAACATCCTTCAATTCCGTTCACATTTAACACTTTATATCTTTGTCATATTAACAATTAATCAACATGATGATTTAATCAAATGACAATAAATCAACGGAAGGAACAACTTCTCCCAAAAGTCTTTTTAATAACTTTAAATCTTTGTCATTTCAATCGACAATTTAACCTTTCAGGCCAGTAATCAGGCAAATATCATAGACACTATGCAGCAAATATCATGCGCAGGCAATGCCGAGGGTCGAACGGCGCGGACCAAAAATAATAAAATGTGCACTGCTGAGGGGTCGACCGGCTCGAACCATAGATGCATCTATCTGCCCCACTCGCGAATCGATCATGCGATGAGGTTAACATAATACGGCTAGCCTGCTCGCGAATCATACATGCGACTCAGGTGCTCATATGAATACACACACAAATACAGGGTCTTCCTGCTCGCGAATCACTCAAGCGACTCAGGCACCCAAAGTTACACATATCCACATAATAAATTCATATTTTATCAAGAAAACCGTTTTTCTCAGGAAAGTGGTAAAATCTTTATTAAAAGAAACATGAAATATGGTTTTAAAAATCTTTGTTTTTGAAACTCATTTGTCAAGTTTAGTGATACTCCATGATACAACCCAGTCCAGGTACACATATATTCACAGCGGAAATAATTCTCTTTTTAGAAGGTTAACAATATGAACTCTAGCTTTCTCTTAAACATCCAATTATGTTCAGGTCATATCAGCAGTTTAATATTACAGGCAGCATTACAGGTACACACATAAAGCATGTTAGTGGGTCCTAGGCTACCCGTACATGACATAATAGTAGCTACGCACAGACTCCCGTCACCTCGTATGTACGTAGCCCCCGAAGATAATAGCATATACTGATTTAATTCACCTAGGGGGACGATTCCCCCTCACAAAGTTAGAGAGGAGACTTACCTCGCTCTGAAGTTCCAACACCGACTCCCAAGCCCTTCCGATGACTCCAACGGACACACAACGCTCCGAAACTACCACATAATGGCAAAACAATGAAAATTCATCCTAATACACACAACCAATTCAGATTATATACTTTTCCAACCCCGCTCGAAGAAATGACCAAAATATCCTCTGGCCCACGTGCTCGGAATCCAAAATTCTCGAAGATATATTCTACCCATAGCTTTACTAACCCAAAAAATATAATTTACTCAAACATTCATGCTTAAATTCGTGGCTAAAATCCAAATTCTCACTTTTTAGGTTTTTCTTCAAAAACCCCAATTTCCCTTATCAAATCATGCATATAATCTTGTATTTAGCCTTAGAAACAAGTAGAAACAACTTACCTCTGATCCCTGATGAAATCCCCCTTGAGGAGCTCTCCAAAATCGTCTCAACCAAATGAAAAATGAGAGAGAAATGGCACAAACCCGATTTTAAAACATTCTACCCAGGCATCTTTTCACACCTGCGGTCCTTCCTCCGCACATGCGATCCCGCAGGTGCGACCAAATCTCCCGCACCTGCGATTTTCCTCAGCTTCAGCCTTAATCGCACCTGCGCCCCACTGTTCGCACCTGCGCCCCACTGTCCGCACCTGCGGTTTCACAAGTGCGACATATCTATCGCACCTGCGATCCCCATCCAAGCCAAGCCCACACTCGTACCTGCGACACCCACGCCGCACCTGCGGTCAAAGCCTCGCAGGTGCGGTTGCACCAGATGACAGCAGCTTCAGCCATTTTTCCAACTTCAACTTTGATCCGTTAACCACCTGGAATCCACCCAAGGCCCCCGGGACCTCGTCCAATCACACCAACCTGCCCCAAAACATGACACGACTTGCTCGATCCCTCAAATCATATCAAACAAGTTAAAATCACGAATCGCACTCAAATCCAATTCTTTAAGAACTTAGTATTTCAGACCTCTACATCCGATGGCGAAACCTATCAAATCACGTCTGGAATTTTGCGCACAAGTCATATTCAACATTACGGACCTGATCCAACTTTTGGTATCGCATTCCGACCTCGATATCAAAACTTCCACTTCCGGTCGGATTTCCTAAAAACCTTCAAATTCCTATCTTTAGCCAAATGACTCCAAAATAACCTACGGTCATCCAAATTCACTTCCGATCACGCTCCCAATTCCAGAATCACCATACAGAGCTATTCCCAGTCTCAGAATCCCAAACGGATGTCAACCTCACTGACGTGCACTTCAACCCCAAATTCATGAAATCCTTCTAAAATGCTAACTTCCATAATATACGCTGAAACGCTCCCAGGTTATCCAAAACCCGATACGGACATACCCCCAAGTCCAAAATCATCATACGAACCTGCTGAAACCTTCAAATTCCAATTCGGAGATCGTTTACTCAAAATTCCAATCTTAGTTGATTTCTCCAACTTAAGGCTTCTAAAATGAGAATTTTCTTTCCAAATCAATTCTAAACTTCCTGGAATTCAATTCCGACCACGCCGACGGGTCATAATACCTGAAACAGAGCTACTCACGACTTCAACCTACTAAAAGACGTGCTAGAAATCAAAACGACTGGTCGGGTCCTTACAGTTGGTCACATTAGGAGGGCGCTCGTCATTTGTCACTACAATCAGTTTTTCAGCAATTAGTCTTTCTATGGCTCTTTTCCAAACTTCCCGACCCATTTTGGATAGCTTGAGTAGTGGCTTTGAGAACAGCTTCACTTACAATTCTGCCAGTCTTGAGGCCATTTTCGACCATTTCCCCTATTTTGATTGCTTCTGCAAAAGGTCTACCCATCGCGGACATCATGTTCTGAAAGTAATCAGGCTCTTGAGCCTCCAAAATAACAACGATCAACTTATGGTTATCCATAAGTGGCTTGACTCTAGACGCTTGTTCCCTCCACTTGATTGCATACTCCCTAAAGCTTTCAGTCTGCTTCTTCTTCATATTGGACAGGGAATTGCGATATGGTGCAATATCTATGTTGTACTGGAATTGTTTGATGAAGTCCTGAGCCATGTCATCCCAGACATGCCAGTGAGAGATATCTTGGTCGATGAACCATTCTGAGGCTATCCCCACAAGACTTTCCCCTAAATAAGCCATCAGCAATTCTTCTTTTCCACCTACACCCCTCAGCTGGTTGCAGTACCTTTTCAAGTGGGCGATACGGTCGCAGTGTCCATCACACTTCTCATATTTTGGGGTCTTGAACCCTGGTGGAAAATGGATGTGAGGGACATGCATAGATCACTGAAAGATACACTTTTGTGACCACCTAGTCCTTGTATGTTCTTTATGTTCTGTTCAAGACTTTTCATATTCATGGCCATCTCATCTGGCTCAACTGTCTTGGCAGGCTCTTCATTTTCCACCGGGGACTCGTACTTAGGAGTCTGGTTGTATGGAGTCGAGTCTCTGAAAGCCATATTTAGAGAGTAGTATTGGCCATCACAAGCATGATATGGTGGCTCATTGTTTGGCCTCGTCACAGGAGGTGGTGGCGGGATTGTATATACCGGCGTTCCAGACACGACAAGAGGGGTGTTCCTAACTGTTGCGGCTGGAGGTCGCACATTAGAGGTTCTAGTGGCAGCATGGAAGTTGTAGTTTGGCACATACCCTGGTGGTAGAATGTGATCGCTCGTTGCATGGAGCGGTGGTTGAGTAGCCAGGGGTACAGTAGAAGTTCCTTCTGAGGGACCCTAAGGCGGAGGCTGACTTGAGACCCAAGCTTGATATACATCACACAGTTGTTGTTTTAATCTCCTTACTTCCTCCGACTCTTACTCAACTGACTGACCGTAGGGGTCATCACTGACCAACTCGATTTCATCATTATTAGTCATTGGTACCTTTCCTTTAGATATGGTGAAGTAATGATGTGTTGCCAGTTTCACCACAAACTAACCATCTTAAGCTTACTATATAAGAGACAATAAACATGTTAGGGTTAAGCATTTTACATATATAAATCACACGTAATATGCCATGTTCCTAACATTTTCACTATTTCTAACATGCTTTTGGAAGGCTTCATGTTTCATCCCGGCTTATAAGGCTGCTGCTTATTAGCGTTCTCAATTTTTATTTTATTTTATTTTTCTGTCATTTTTTTTCTTTGCTTTTCTTCTCAACCACCTCATTTTGTTCCCTTATTGAAATATTTCGATCGAACCTTTTAGGGGTTGTCTATGTATCATGTCTCCGCATGAATCAGATCATTACGTAGTTCAGGGACACGACCCTTTTTTTTTCTTTTTTTTTTGTACAAAACAAACATTTTTTGGTTCATTTTCGAATTTTTTTTTTCTAAAACAAAATCTTTTTAATTGATTTCCATTCATTTTTTTAATACAAGACTCAATAACAAGAATTACATAAAGATAACCATTTAAACAAGACAGAACTTGACTTAAACAGATTTTTTAAGACAAAGGGCAAAATAACAAGACTCAAAACAATAAAAGACTCTTACATACTCAAAGACCACAAAGGAACAGTCAAAATGGACTGCCAGCTAAAAGAAGATCTAAAATTCTTCAAGAGACTCCACCAGAATTATTGTAGTCATGGAGCTTATTCCTGCGGCTGACCCCCAACGTCGCGGTATATCCTCTCTAAATATGCAGATATGTGACGGGCGACGTTCAATGATACTTCAACAAATCGTCGGGCGTCATCCCCTGACAACTCCTGCAAACTCGGGAGGTACATGTGACTACCTCGAGGATCTTTCCCTTAATGTGTTCCTGAGCCAAGTGAAACTCTTGATTTTGTTGACCACGGGTCTCAGCTAGATCCAGTGCATCATGCTCACGCTCCAAGGCCATATCTCTTTGGCACCGAATTTCCAGTGACTCCCCCTCCAACCGATTGATCATACTTTGGTAGTGATGTCTTTCTATTTCAAACTCCGCTATCCGGCGCTCTTTGCTTGACTCAAATCCCCCTATCTGATCCCTCAGACCTTGTATTAACGGAGCAAAACCTCTGCGCTCATGATCACGGACCACCTTAAACTGGGTTTCTCTTTCTTCATGTTGTTGAGCAGTAGTGATCACTTTTTTCTGCCTAATTTGAGCTTTGAGTGCTCGCCTCTTTTGTTCCCACTTAGCCTTTTCCCGCTCGAAATCAACCTGTTGTATGTCCATGGCTGTCTCCAGACTGCCTTTATCTTCTTGTAAAATGTCAATACGGGATTGGAATTCAAGTGTTACTTCCCTTCTGGTTTCTCTAAATCTGGTCTCGATCTCCTCTTTCCAATCAACCGCATGTCGTATGGATCTTTTTGGTCATTGCTTCGGGATAGCCTGGTTGTGAAACCACTCAAGGTATGCGAGGCTTACCTCCCCACGTTCACGATCAGCTACCATCTCGTCCAAATCATAAAATCGACCACCAAACCAAACCTTTTGTGCATATGACTCCCTTAGAGGTTCCTCTACCTTGAATTCCCACATGAACGGACGCATTTCCTCAGTCGGGGGCCTCTTTTTCTCTCTCCTTAGCTGGCGCATGACGCGTAGGGGTGCGTAGGGTTGGAAATCTCTGAAACCCATGAGTATGAAGAACGGACGATACATCGACACATGCATGACCCTAGCAGAAGGGAACCAATAATAGTTCCAAGTGATTCTATCAGCACTCAATGAACAGAGCAATGTCCGCCAATCCCTCACCCCCTCTAGAAGATTACAACTTGCGGCCCTGTCTGGGTGACATCCAATGTAATTCAGCCAATTGCCATTGAAATTTATTACTATTGGATGATGATAAAGGTGATCTATGAACCACATCTGCAGCATAATGTTGCATCCCTCGAAGTAATATTCACCCTCTTGGCAGCGGGTCAAAACTCGAAAAATATCTCCCAGAATCATGGGAAGAATGGTGTGATCCTCGCTACTTTGCAAAAACGAGACTACTGCAGCTAATCGAATTCTGATGCGCCCACCACACTCTAGAAAGACCATGATCCCCAGAAATGCTATCATGAACATGAAGACTCTTAACTCCCTCCATGCGTCATAACTCAATTGGTTGACGGATTCCTTGCCCGAGAAGTTTTCAAACCCTTTCTCGTCCCCAAATCTGTCATAGAGATATTTCAACGGAGCCCAACCTTCGTCCAGGCAACCCATTGGAATTCGACGAAGGCATAACTTTTTCAAAAAGTTGTTCACACCAACTTTTCTCGGAGCAACAGGCTTTTCCCAAGAAGGTCCCTCCCTAATCCGATAAACCCACCTAATTCTTCCAATGTAGGCGTCATTTCACAATATTTGAACCTGAAGACGTTGTTCAAGGGGTCCCGAAAACCTACTAGAGCCTCGATTAAATCTCTGTTAGGCTTAATCCCCATGATGTTTGTGAGGAACTTGAGGTGCTTAAATACTTTATTTCGTTCCCATGTCGCAAAACTAGCCCACCAATTACAGAGACTATTCGGGGTCTTATCTCTTATCAAGAACATAGGAGGTGTCTCGTCCCTTACCCTTTTCTGATTGCTTCTTTGTGGAGAATTCATGGTGAACCTAAGAATAAGATAAAAAGAGTTCTGGAATTTCCTAAGCTATATGAAATTCGGATTATTCCTTTTATTTATTTATTTTTTACTTTTTAAAAAAAAGACCATTTAGAACTCGATCTATTTACTATTTTTGAAATTAGCAGACACAAAAAGTAGGGAAATGACTATTATTATGAAAACGGCCTTTTGATTTTTCCACAAAAGGTTTAAAAAATTTCCCGGTAAAAACGGCTAAGCATGGAGACAAAAATAATAATAAAAAATATAATTTAACGAAAACAGCCCTTCGGTACTCCCGAGAGAGGTCCAAAGGCTGCCTCGGCATATATAACCAGACAAAACTAGATAAGATGGTTATTTTTTGCGAAAACAGTCTATCGACACTTCCGCAGAAGGTTTTAAGCAATCTCGACAAAAAATGGTCGGTCATAAAGGTAAAATGGTAAAAATCGAACAAAAGGTGGACAAAATAGCTATTTTACAAAAAACAAACGACCCTTCAGCACTTCCGAGGAAGATTTTAAGGTTGTCTTGGCAAAACGGCCATAATACGAGGGTAAAGCAGTAAAAAGTGACCAAAAATAGCGTTTTTTCAGGAAATTTTTATGCACATGTGGAATTTTAAGCACTTTTTTTTTTTTTGGAAAAATGTGGGCTGAACCAGATGGTAGTTGCCTATGTATCATGTGAGAACATGAATTAGATCTTGCGTAGTTCGGGAAGATCAGGAATAAAGCAAATAAACTAACTCTTTTTTTTTTAATTTTGAATTCTTTTGTTTTAAATTTTCGAAAGAAAGAGTTATAAAGGAGAAAGAAAGTATTTTTGATTTCAATTTTCTTTTCTTTTTTCATTCTTTTTTTTTCGGTGAATTTCGGAGGAAAAAATATTTTTGGAATTTTGGACTTTTATGTTAAAATTATGAAATAAAGACTTCTAAAGAAATTTTTTGAATCTTGAATTTTCTTTTCAACTTTCAAAAGAAAAAAAAATCTAAAGAATAATGAAAATATTTTCTTTTTGGATTTTTAGAAGAAATTAAAAGAAGGGACTCAAAGAGAGACTTTTCTAAAGTATAAAGTAAAAGAAAATACGTTTGGATTTTTGAAAATTGGGGTCCAAAAAAAAAGACTTTCATAAAGAAGGAAGTAAAGGAAAATATTTTTTTGAATTTTTGAAAATTGTGGTATAAAAGAAAGACTTTCTACCGAAGGAAGTAAAGAAAATATTTTTGGATTTTTTTTTTTAAAAATTGTGGGTTGGACACAATAAAGGTTGCCTACGTATCTCACATCCAGTGAGAATCAAACCCGCGTAGTTCGGTGAAACTGAGTATTTTCTCTTTTGAATTTTTACGAAAATTTATCTTTACACCTCACGCCAGACTACAAAAATAAAATCTTAGTAAAAAAAGGATTATTTATACTAAACTAGGAGAATGATTCTTTTTCTTTTTTATAATTCCGCTCAACTATTTTCTAAAGCCGGTCAACAACGCAAGCAAGCCTTCCAAATGATGTAACAAGTAGCACATAAGTGGACATGATGGTATCAAAAAGGATACTTGTCTTATACGGACCCGACCCCTATGTCGAGTTTCGCTAAGTTAAATGCACGTGATGCAAATAAAGCGAACTTACTAGGGATATCCGGCATAAGTTTTGTTCTTCTAGGTTTAAATCCTAGTGGAGAATGTATCTAGATTGGCTTACTCGAGCGGACAACTCGAGTCGAGGAGGGTCAGTATACTGGTAGCATTGCTTTCCGGCTTAACTGGTGGTGCCCCCGCCTAAAACATGTGACTAAAATCCTTTACGGGGTGACAAGGACCTCGGCTATCTCAAAGAAAGTGGGCTATGTCAAGAAAATGCCCAATTTTTAATTTCAAGAAGACTCAGAGGGGGTGCGTGAGAAGACGGTTTATATGTACAGTTCAACAATATCAAAGTCATAAAAAGCGAACAAGTAGCACATTAGGCACAAATAAATCACAATATATACAAAATTAATGAATCCAAATAAAAAGTCAACATGTACAAGCTCGAATTTTGGTTGTCCTCAGCAGAGTCGCCAGAGCTGTCACACCCCTTTTCTAACCCCCAAAAGATATGTGTGTTATGGATTATGGGTTAAAGATTTTTTCCAATTAAAGTGACAAATTTGAGTAGGAATTATTTTATTTACAGAGTCGCCACTTGGAATTGATTTTTCAGTGTTCCAAGTCACCATTTATTTGAATCCCTAGTCAAAAGAAGGTTTGACTCTATTTTTATCGGTCCGCGAAAATAAAGTTCGGGTAAGGAATTTTTTTTGACCGGGGAGAAGGTGTAAGGCATTCCCCGACACCCGTGGTTCTAGCATGATCGCTTTATTGACTTAACTTGGCTTGAATTAATTTGGGACAAACTGTGTTTTATATGATTTTCATGTTTTTCGTAGGCCCACTTTTATTGCTTGATTATTTAGAATTCTTAAAGAAAATTTTTGATGACAAAATGTCGTAACCAGACTACGCAAGCGAATGCGTGATTGAGATAAAATTTATTAATCTTGTCATAACAGCACTACACAAGCAAATTTGCCGTCATGCCAAGAGATAATTAGCACGTTATTACTTTTGGAAAAATTACTACACTTGTATTTTAGGAAATTATTAAATGACATTATCGCGCTACGCAAGAGAATCCGCGATTATAGAAAAAAGATTAATTAGATTAGGAATTAATTAAGTTATTGAAATTATTGAATTAATTTGCTGAATATTATATATCACGCTACGCAAGCGAGTCCGAAAGTAAAAAAAGTTAAAACGCGCCTACTAATTACCTAGTGTTATAAATTAATTATTAAGGTAATTAAGTACTTAAATCATTTTAGTTACCAAAAAAATCTGATTTTATGAAAATTAATTAAGTTTAAACAAGCTTTGATGTTAGAATAAAAGGAAAACGGGCAAGCTGTTGACCCAACCCAAGTGCACGGCCCAATTTAATTCATTAGAATGAAAAGGAGAAAATAATAGTCTCAAAAACTAAGGTGGCATGCTACATCAGTTGGAAGCCCATGTGTCGTTCCAACAGTTTCTTTTTTTCCTTTATTTGAGAAAAAATTGCACGGAGCGCCCTATTTGGTCGCCCACATTTAACCTATACCCATTTTTTTTAAAACTTTTAACTATGACCCACTTTTTAAATAACTTCAGCCCCATTTCTCCTCTTCCTTCTCCTCCTTCGTTTTCTCCTCCTTCGTTTTCTTCTACTACTACTTCTTCTTCTTCTTCTTCTTCTTCTTCTTCTTCTTCTGTTGTTGGTGCTTCTATGGAACTTCAGTTCATGGGATGATTGCCATAAATATGTTTATCAGATTATTTAAAAATAAATTATAAATAATTATGTAAGTTAGTAGACAATAATTTATGAATATTTCCACGTACATAAGTTAGTAGACAATGATAATTCTATTCTTTTCACGTTTATTGTTTCCAAAATTTATGATTTAGATACTGTTGGAAATCTGATTTATGATAATTTATGATTTATTTATTTAGTATGTTAGAAAGATTTTTCAAAAACTTCAGCTTATATAGTGCTGAAGTTTTTACAAATGAACTAAATAACTTCAGCTCTAGAGCTGAATTTTGCCAGTTACAAAATAAAAATTTCAGCTCTAGAGCTTAAGTTCGCCAGTTACAAAACAAAAACTTCAGCTCTAGAGCTGAAGTTTGCCAGTTACAAAATAAAAACTTCAGCTCTAGAGCTGAAGTTCGCTAGTTACAAAAACAAAAACTTTAGCTCTACAGCTGAAGTTTGCCAGTTACAAAAACAAAAACTTCAGCTCTAAAGCTGAAGTTCGCCAGTTACAAAATAAAAATTTCAGCTCTAGAGCTGAAGTTCGCCAGTTACACAAACTAAAACTTCAGCACACTTGCTACTCCAGGCCCGTCTACTAGAATGCTGAAGTTTTGCGTGATTGTCTTTGCTACTTCAGCCCCGTATGCTGAAGTTATGCGAAAAAACGGGTAGACTTGCAATTTTTTTTGCAAAGCGGGCACAAGTTAAAACGTGACACAAAAAACGGGTATAGATGCAAATGTCCCTTTATTTGATAATCAATTTTTTATAAGCCCATAACTCCTTTAATCTAAAACCAAAATCATATGGCCTAACACTCCACACCTATGTGTATATTCAACTTAAACTAATCTTCTTAACATGCAAACTTTAAGATAAAATCACATAGGCACACCACTAACTTGCTAATTTAACAAGAGAACTCAGCAATGCTAATTTAACAAAAGAGAAGCGAACAAAATAAATAAGACTCACTTCATCATCGCCTATTATAAGATAATAATTATGTATTCTAAAACTTAGTAAATGCATTAATCCTTTAAAACAAATTCTGGATCCAACAAAAAAATGATAATGTTTATAAGTTCTAATGCTCAATGGTTTCAATAGAGCTTTGATACTTTGACTTTGAATAGAAATTAAAAGCTAGACTTACTACTGAAAACTCAGAATTTTACAAAATGGAATAGACGAAACCAGCATTCACAACCATACTAAATAACTCAAAAGAAAACCAAAGCTATCAATAATGAGCTATAAACTCTGTCACAACCCACATTCCAACTCAGGTCGTGATGGCGCCCAACACCGGAGTCGGGCAAGCCAACATCAATTACTAGCGAGATTTCTTCACTTGTTTAAATATTTACGTTCTTGAAAAATCTTTAGATTTAGAAATCATTTAAAGAAAACAGTCAAGTGATGCAATTTGATTAGATGAACTCAAAAGATCGTTTGCCAACATAAGTAGTGTAGCCAAAATATTAGAAAAACCATTTACGCGTGCCAAGACCTAGTGTCACAAGTCCACAGATGACTAGTGGAATGTACAAAGTAGACAAAATAATATACAATTTTTCTGAAAAGGGGTAGACAAAATATCCAAAAATAATAGAAACTCCACAGTTCTGCTGAGGAACGCCGGGAAGAGCAGCTCACCGTGTAGTCTAGCCCAGTAGGTACTCTCAAGATCGCGCTCCGGTATGATAACCAGATGCACCAGTCTCAGAACCTGTACAATTAAGTACATAAGCGTAGCATGAGTACATATAAACAAATATGTACCCAGTGAGTATCCCGTCTAAACTCGAAGAAGTAGTGACGAGAGGTAGACGTAATACTCACTAGGTTCCTTAGCGATAATATAAATTGACAGGTTTAATCAGGATTAACAATTACGTAAATCAAGTAGAGATGGAATATCATATATATGAACTACCACTTACCGCAAGTGTCAAATAACAACGGTTAATACAAGTCCAAACCCCTACCACATAGAACAATTCATTTGACAATATTAATAAGACTCTCAGTCAAATACATAGCATATAGTATGCCGAGGCGTACGGCCGAAGCGACGCGACAATTTAAATGTGCACTGCCGAAGGGTCGAACGGCTCGAACCATAGATGCATCTATTACCCCGCTCGCGAATCGATCGCGCGACGCGATTGACATAATATAAGGCTACCCCGCTCACGGATCATACATGCGACACGGGTGCTCGTATACATACACAGAGTTTATCAGGAATTTCAGGAAATATAGAGTTCAAGGCAACATCAAGATTTAACATAACCTTCCATTTTCTTTCATGCTAGTTTCAAGGATAATATTCGGTTAGAAATACATGCAGGGATACAAATAAGGCATATAAACATGCTTGTGAGTCCTAAAGACTACCCGGCATAACATAGTAGTAGCTACGCACGGGCTCTCGTCACTTCGTGCATGCGTAGCCCCCGCAAATAAGGAAAATTCAATCATTTATAATTACCTATGGGGACAATTCCCTCTTACAAAGTTAGAAAGGAGACTCACCTCGTGTAGAATCTACTTCCCGGGTCAAGAACGCGCCCGAACCTCCAAACTCTACACCCGAGGACTCGAAACTAGTCAAATATTATAAAAATACGTCAATATACACTAAAAAGTATGAAATTCTCTTACTAGCTTAGCCTATCCATATTTATTGAAGATATCCCAAAATACACCCCCCAGACCCACATGCTCGGATTCCGGAAATTTTTGAATAAAATACTCACCCATAGCCTAAGGGTCATTAATATATAGTTTTTTCATGATTTCATGGTAGAAAAGTGGTGAAAATCCCTAAAATTCATCAACCCTAGGTTTTCACCCTAACCCCTTTGATTTACACTAATTAGGTGTTAATATACCTAAGATTTAGTGTAATAATCTAACATTTAAATGGAAATTACTTACCTTTTTGTAGCTAGGCCGAACACCCTCTTGAAAGCTCTCAAAATCGTCAATGAAGGAGAAGAAAGTGGTGAAAAATTGTTAAGTCCCGACTTAAATGGGCTTACTGCCTCCAGTGACTTCGCACCTGCGGCTCGAGGACCGCACCTGCGGTCCCCCACCTGCGAGCCATTGGTCGCACCTACGGACTTTGGCAAGAAGCCTGGGGATCGCACCTGCGGACCCGCACCTGCGGACCCGCTCCTGCGGAGAAAGGTCTGCATGTGCGATGGTAGGATTTTCTCCACGGAGTCGCACCTGCGAGGCCTCGACCGCAGGAGCGGTCTCGCACCTGCGTTCTGGGAAACCGCACCTGCGGTCACACCAAACCTGGTGCACCAGCAGCCGAGACTGCTAGTTTTTGGCCCCATTTGGTGTCCGAGAGGCACTTGGGCCCACCCGAACCCCCCCCCCCCCTTGCACTTATATCAACAAGTCATAAATCATATCACGGACTTGCTCGAGCCTTCGGAACACCCAAAACCACGCTAAAACCCAAAATCACTCCTCAAACCCCCTAGAATCAAACTTAAGAAATTTCAAGTTCTAGAATTTGGTTTATGCGCCGAACCGACCTATACTACTCGGAATGACACCAAATTTTGCAAGCAAGTCATAAATTACATAACGGACCTATTTCCGGTCTCGAAATTCCGTTCGGACCTCGATAACTCAAAAACTCATTTCAAACCAAATTATGAACTTAAGGAAACTCTATTTCGCTATTTGGCGTCGAAACACTCCCGGGTCATCCAAAACCCATTCCGGACATACGCGCAAGTCCGAAATCATCATACGAAGCTACTGGAATCGGAGAAACTCGATCCCGAGGTCGTTTACTCCGAATGTTGACCGAAGTCAAACTTAGCCTTAAAAGCCAATCTTAAGGAACCAATTGTTCCTACCTTACTCTATACATCTCCGAAATCCGAACCACCTGTCCCTGCAAGTTATGAATCAAGGAAAGCCGCTACGGGAAGTCTTATTTAGGGGAACGGGGTCCGAATACGCAAAATGACTAGTTGGGTCGTTACAAACTCCAAACTCAGGTTCAAGACGTTACCATAAATAGCAGGAAATCCAGTAAATATATCAGTGACGATTCTGAAATTACAACTCTATTGAAGTCAGCCCAAAAGCTTAAACCAACAGCAACAATCAACATATTTTAACCCAAAGAAATGACTCGAAGCACCTTGAGCCCCCACAAATTTAAAGAAGAAAGAATCCCAGAACTAAACTCTAAGAACTTTAGTTTCTTGAAAGGTTTTCTCTTCTTTTTTTTAGAAATCTCACACAAAAGCACTCAAATTTCAGCTTATTTTCTTGATTTTCAACTGCTGATTTTTCCTCAAGTTTTTGTGTTTTCTTAGAGTGTAAAGGATGTAAAAATGTGTAAGATAGTGTGTGATCAAAGTGTTGTTTGTTTTTAGAGTCCAATATGTGTGGAATGTGTTAGAGTGTTGAGTCTTTTATAGGGGAAGGAGCAAGGCCTTCATGATTGAAAATCTGTCCAAAGGATAGGATTTTCACCAAAAATCTGCCCAATACTATTCAAAGAACAATTTTTTGGTCAAACAATCTGTCCAAAGACATTCCCTTTTACCAACTATAAATAGAATTTTGGAGTATTGCACTCCAACAAGTTTTGAACAATAAAAGGCAGCCAAACAAGTACCTTATACTCAAGTATTCACATTTTATCATGACTGAAATCCAAGCTAAACACACTCAAACTCAGACTAACTATGTATTGACAAAGTAGAAACAAGACTCCAATGTTATCGGACTAAGTATTCAAACAAACTAGATTTGAATAAATTAGATTTGTGCAAACTAGACTCAAGCGACAAACTATTGCGCGAAATAGAAACTAAATGAACATCGCTAAACTAACACGATTAATAACTACTAAACATACAATGAACTATATAAACAATTCAATAATTTTGCACAAAACTAGAACAACACACTTATTATAGACAAAAAAACTAATCAAAAACAGAGAAACTTAAACTAAATTAGAAACCAAATGGGAAAACATAAACTAAGAAAATGAGGAAATGAATGTTATACCAATCAAGCATTCTTGAAACTATCCATGAATCTCAGGGACGACGCGAGCAGTGACAAATGATGACGAGCGACCTTCGAACGAACTTTTCTAAGCGGCAGACATTAGGACCACCGATTTGAGGGGTCGACTAGTGATTTCAAAACCATGTCGCCTAGAAATGGTCTTTCTGAGATCGTGTCTACGCAAAACAAACAGCGGGTCAAGCACATGGTGGTGGTGAGACGGCAGTGGGGGCTGCTGGCCCAGATTCGACCGAATTTTGGCCAGATTTTGGAGGGTTTTGAAGGTTTTGAGGCTTGAAATGGAGAAGAGAAGAGTGAGAGGAGGCCGGTGGTGTAAAAATTTTGGAGTTTGGAATGGTGAGCGGCGACTAGGGTTCCGGTTAGGCTTAGATTTATGAAGATTGAGAGGGGTTATGGGGGTTTGGGGTTCGGATTCATGGAGAGGAGGTTGAGATTGTAGGGGTGAAATTTTGGTGGTGTTTGGAGCACCATTGACGGCGGCGCACAGTGGTGACAGTGGAGGGGGGAGAGGGCGGCCTTGAGAGAGGGTGAGAGAGAGAAGAGAGAAGGGGATGGTTTTAGGGTTTGGAAAGATAGGGAAAAATCTAATTTTTAGCTTTTATATTTTAGTTAGGGATAAATTTTGACCATTAGATTAAGATTGAATGAATGGCCATGATGGATTTTCATTTACTTACCAAAAACGACGTAGTTTTGTCTTGAAACTACGTCGTTTTAAGTCATCCCATAATAGCCCCTTGTCTTGCACTCTTGGCCACGTTCTCTATCAAATTTGGCCCAATTCTATTAATTCTACTTATTAAACCAAATTTACACACATAAATTAATTAATTAAATAACTTATCCAAATGATCCATTAACTAGAATAATTCACCAACTGAATAGTTAGTTAATTCCTAAAATGCACAAATGAAGAAAGAACTAACTTTTTTTTTTTTGGTATTTTTATGACAAATTAAATTAAAAATACACAAAAATATAAGAAAAAAAATGATTGAAGGAGAATTAACATTTACAACTTTAGGAGCATTTAAATGGTGAAAAAATTAGGTATTCACATCAGTGGTAGAATAAATTTGCACGATAGAGTAGAATAGAAGTGAAATTGTTCCTAACTTGATAGCCTCTTTGAGATAAGTACAGATGTCTCTGTACCGATCCTTCAGACTCTACCAAGTTCGTTCGTGAATTGTGAGACCTAAGCAACCTAGTGCTCTGATACCAACTGTTTCAAACATTAATTTTTTTCTTTATGTCATTAACAATTCAGCAAAACTATTTCTTTCAAAAATTGATTTCTAAGGCTTGGGACTTCGGAATTCATTTCCGGGCATACGCCCAAGTCCCATATTTTACTGCGGACCTCCCGGGATCGTCGGAACACATATTTGGGTTCGTTTACTGATGTGAGGCTAGAATTCATGGTTTAACATGTTATATGCCCTACATCGTATGTGCGTTAATGATAAAAATACACTTTTTATGTGCATAATAGAGTCTATTTCATGTGTAGGTGAATTGGAGATGGAAACCGAGCTAAATGGATGCAAATACTTCGAAAATACGCTCAAGAGGCGAGGAGGAGTGCACCAGACTATAGCTGGGCGCCAGAGCCCAAACGCCTGGCCATGCCTGGCGTTAGCCAGGCGTTAGAGTCCAAACACCAGCCCTAGCCTGGCGTTAGCCAGGCGTTGGAGTCCAAACGCCAGCCCTAGCCTGGC
>ML393905.1:0-47684 GCA_005239525.1 Nicotiana knightiana
CTGGTTCATCTGTTGATCAGAAGCTATACAGAGGGATGATTGAGTCTCTATTATATCTCACTGTCAGCAGACCTGATATTATGTTCAGCGTGGGATTGCGTGCTAGGTTTCAGGCAAATCCAAAGGAGTCCCACCTCACTGCAGTAAAGAGATGATTAAGATCGCCTGATTGAGAATATATATATATATATATATATATATATATATATATATATATAAATGAAAACAAAATTGGCTAGAAAATTTTTAATTAGGTACTTAATCAGATTAATAATTTCTCAGCATCATGTCTTTATTGCCATACTCTTGTGCCATGTATTAATATGATTCCCTGGATACTAATAGTGTTTATCTATCTTTATAAATTGAGGCAATTTAAAGATTTCTAACAGGATGAACCTGGTTCATCCATGTTGATTCATCTAACTGACAAGGTACGTACTCTTCTCTATATATTAATTCAATTACAGTCATACATGAGTAGGATTCTTTCCATAATTGGTTCAAACACAAATAATTCGTAATCACCCAAATTGAACCAGTTTCAAGAAGTCACATCAATACTCAATTAGCCTAGAAGTAGGGAACTCTTAACCGTCAAATCAATGACACTCCTACAACTATTAGACTTCCACTTGAATAAATTTTCTACCCGTTGCATAATTAATAAGCCATATCTTATAAAAGTTCATCATTACTCATATCTTTATAAAGCTACCCTCAAACCAAGTTCAACTCATACTGCACAACCCAAAACTGTTAACACGCCTTTTCTTCCTAACAATACATAATAATGTCTTCACCACCACCAGCTTCTTCTTCTAATTCATCACCTAATCGTGATTATGATGGAGGACATTCNCTAGAAATTTCATCAACCCCTGAAAATAAACCCATTCCTGAACCCACTCCAAACCCTACTTCTGCCCCCAAGAATCATCGTGTCAAACTTCTTGCCCGGAAATCTGTTGCTTCTGGGGCTAGGGAAAAATTCTTGGAGGATCTTATTAAAGCATACAAAGGTACTAAGTCAGATTTGTCCAGTGAATCCTTTAAATCAGCAAATGAGGAAGATGCACCTGGTTCAACCAGTTCTGGAAAAGGTAATCTTGAAATCAATTCTGAATTTACTTCTGCTGATAAAGTATTCGTGTTGGTTGGGTCTGTTATTGATGTTGAAGTACCTGTAAGGCAGAGGGGTGGTAGAGAAGAAAGAATTCTTGAGAGAGAGGAAAAAGAAGTTGTGAGGGGATCTGGGGAGGATGGTACCACACTGGTTATCTATGGTCCCATTCCTGAAATTGTTGGAGAAAGTGTCACAGATTTAGGGGGAAGCATAGTTGAGGAAGCTGCAGCAGGTCTTGCAAGTCAGAAGAAAGGAATAGATGAGCCTGGTTTATCTGGGGAAGAAACATTGGCTGAAAGGCTGAAGAAACTGGGGGAGTCCTATAACCCCAAGAAAAGAAGGAGTCAGAAGCCCAAGAAGGCAACTCACCCAGTTCCTTCAAAGAAAAGAAAAATTTCTGAAGTTGCTGATGTTNATACTCGTATCACTGTGAGAGATGAAGAAGAGAAATTAGAAAAGGCTCTGAAAGAAAGCAAGAGAAGAGGGCAACAAAAGGAAAAGAAAAAGTTGGAGAGCCTGTTGAGGCTATCGAGATTGAAGAGACGACGTTGGACCTGGTCCAACAGGAAGAGCAGCCTGCTCTAGGTGTGGCTGCGACACCAAGACCCACAAAGGCTAAGGCTTCTTCAAAGAAGTCAGCTAGAATGTCTGTCACACCAACAAGATCTGTTAAGAGGACAAGGGCCAAGCCAAAGAAAGTGAAAATTGTTGAGAAAGAGGATGATGATGCAGACTGGAGTGGAGAGGAGGGGAAGGAAATAGGAGAGGTGACTGACAAAGTTACCATGTTTGGAAAAAGAACAATACTGAAGGGTAAGCTGGTGAAGGATCTAGAGGAGCCTGGAATGCAATTTCTGTTGGAAACTCTAGAGGTGCAGGGCTGGAAGGACCTAGTCCTTCGCATGGAAGGCGGGATGGAAAGGGCTTGTTGGTAGAGTTCATGGGAAATGTCATTGTCAAGGAAGGCAGGGTCACCTCCATGGTCAAAGGAATTGAAGTTTCCTTTGATGCTAAATAACTGGGTATTATTCTGAACATACCAGCTAAGGGCTATGAGGACTACACAAGGCAAGGATGGCCTCAGCAATCAACATCACCAGATTCTTCAGTGATAGTGAGAAGGAGATTGAACCCAGGCCGGTTTACAAGAGTGAAATGAAACCAGAGCACAAGCTACTCTTCGAGTTCGTCATCAAGTTCCTACTGCCTAGACAAGAAAGAAGGCACATTGCAAATTATATGGATATTACCCTAATGGAATGCTTGTACATGGGGAAGCAAATAAATTGGCCGGCTTTCATCATCCAACTCTTTGACAGAGTTGTGAATGGAACCAAAGCACACGCAATTCCATATGGATTCATTTTGACAGCAGTGCTTGCACATTTTGGGGTTCCAGAAAAGAAGGCTGAGATGGCTACTGGCAAAGACTATTTTGGGAAGGAAACTTTGCTGACATGTGACTACAATGTCAATGTTCCTGTGGATGAACCTGTTTATCTAGGAAGCAACCAGTCAACAACAAAGTTAGAACTCTGGTGCAGGAAAACGAAATTAAGGAGATGGAGATCCTTCGTTTGAAGTCTCGTGTGATTGAGGTTGAAGCTGAGCGGGATGCTCTTAGGGCTGAATTAGCAAAGGAGAAAGAAAAGAACGAAGGTGTTCTTCAGCAGATGCTTTCTCTCCTACAATCCAAGACCACAACGTCCTCTGCACCTTCCCATCCTTAGGCTTTCCAGAGCTTCCAGAACCCCTCTTTAGACCAGTTGATCAGTTTCAGTCATTTTCACTCTTTTTTTGCTCATGGTTGGTTTGTTTTTGTTTTTTTGTATGGTGGTTGATAATCGTTACTAATCAATGAATTTTGCTTCTAGTTATTGACTTGTCTCAATTTCTTAGTTAGCTAACATTTATTGGCTTCTTGTGTTGATTAATCATGCTTTGCACCTGCAGTTGCCTCAATGGCCATGAGTAATAATTAATAAATCTGGTAAGTGTATCATTTTGCAAACTTTTTGATGATGCCCAAAGCGGGAAGATATATGTGCTGAACTTTAAAAAAAAAAAAATTCAAAGTGATATTTATAACCTAATGAACCTGGATTCTCTATGATTAATGCTTCAAACCATACAAAGTGTTTGAAGTGTATACAGGATTAAGCACAGAGTTTGCCATCATCAAAAAAGGGGAGTTTGTTGACCCATGTCACTGCATAGTTTTGAAGATTGACAAATGGCTGACTAGTTGAACTAGGTCCATCAGAGCACACATCTTGAACTGAATAGCTGGAACATGAACCGTATATACATAGGAGATATTTGTGAATGTGAAATATCAATGAACCAAGAGATTGTCTCCAAATGCAAAAAGGTTGCAAACTGATGAGAAGATTGAAGTCGAATTCAGTAAGGCAAGTAACAAAAGAAAGGAAGTTGAGTTTGGTACGAATTTGTTCACCCAGGTAGAGTTGGACTAGAATTGGACGACAAGCTCAACTGACTCTATAAATACTTGATGTATTTCTGCTAGAATTCTGCACGCACAAAAGCTGAAGTGAATCAAAAGTCTAAAAGCAAAGTTCCCAGAGTCAATTTGCTAGCAGAGTCATTGTGCGATTAAAAGGCTACAGATCAACTAGAAGAACCAGTTCCATCTGATTAATTATTGAGTCTAGTTGATTGTAGTAGGAGTTTTAATATTGTATCTTTCAGCTTTCATAGAAGCAATTGTAATAGGTACGCATTGTTCAAGTTAGAGTTAACTTGAAGCTTGTAGAAATTAGCTGGGGGCTAGTTACTACAAAGGGATTAGAGTTAGTCCTAGGATTACAAAAGAGTTTATTTTGTAAGTCCGTTTGGCTCAGAGTTTTTAGTGAAGAGTTTTGAGAAAATCCTACTGAGGAGTAGGTCGTGGTTTTTTCACCTTTTGAGCCAGGTGTTTTCCACGTAAAAATCTTTGTGTTTTTACTTTATTGCTTTTAATATTCTGCGACAGTAAAAGTAAGTACATCAAGAAGAACCAGGTTCTTCTATTGAGGCAGCACTCGAAAATTGGGTACCACACAAAGTAACTTATCTTCTTATGTGGTATTGTCGTCTAAAACATCACTATGGTTTCTAGGTATCGAGGAGGCTAATTAAGAGAGTAAATAAGAGTTAGAGATGATGTGATGTCTCACTTGATGTTCCAGAATGGTATAAGGAAATCTATGATGCACGCAAGTTGAAGGAAGGTTGCGAGTAATATAAATAGATATATGTAGTACGCAAGTTAAAGTATGGTAAAACGACAAGGTTTTAGGAAGACAGGAATAAGGACAAGAAAGGGAGAGTGAGAAGGTGATGAGAAACGGATAATTTCTCGGGATTAAGCCCGTGAAAACAAGAGAGCTGATGATTTCTCTAAGTTATAGAAAGCTCAGTATGGCCTGAATGAACTCAAAGGAGTTACTCATCATAAGTAGCATTTAAAAGAGACGGAATGTTGCCCTGATAGTAGAATAAGGGTGTAATTATGGTAGATAAAGGATGCCGTTTGAGCCTTCGATTGAGTAATGATTTGAAGAAAGGGACTCAGGAATTGTACGGTGTATACGGCTAAAATTGAAGAGCCTAATTTTACGGTCACTATGACGCTCAGAAGGCTCGAAGGTTCGAGTTTTGGCATCGAGGGGTCATATCGAAGGCCATCGACCTCGAGGTAGTGCAAACCGAAGATCAACATGGAAAGGCGGGAGACACCCGAGGGGCACGTGGTTAAAGCTGACAAAGTGTACAAAATAGTACAAGCCCGTACCGTGGCATTAAATGGTTGTACCAGCCATATCTCTTTGCATTTATTACACATGTATTATGTTGGGATTCCCCCTCATATATAAAGGGGACCCTTGTCACTTTGTAACACACATGATACCCAACATACAAGTACAAGAACATCCTCTGCTCTTTAACTAAAAAACATTCTCTCCAATTGCTTCATTGATTTTTTACTTCTCATTTCTTGTGTTCTTGAGTTATTCTTCATTTATTACTTGTTATTGATCATAAATAGGCACCTCTTAAAGCCTTCAACACTGTTATACTGTTATCGATAGCCTACTGTCAAGCTTCTAAAGCTCGACCTCGAGGCCCTTACCGATCACCCTCGAGACCGATCTCTCCGCTGCTCGGTTTGCATAATCTTGTATCCTCGCTTCACATTCAGCATCTACTGCCTAATCAACCGGTATTTAAATAATCACATATTTTTAGAACCACATAATCAAATATAATTTTAATTACCATTTTCAAGGTAAACAGTTTGGCGCCCACCGTGGGGCTAAAAATAATAGTGGTTGTTTTAGTGCTGGTTTTCTAAAAACACAAGTTATTGTTTACACTTTTTCTTGTCCAAGAATTTTCAATTTCAGGTCAGAAAATGTCTAACTCAGTGAATGCACATGAAAACAATGGCCCTGAGGACCATGGAGAGAATGGCGCAACTACTTCAGGTACCGGTGTACCACCACAAAACCCTGAAGGGGAACCACCCATCGATGAAAGTTCGCGCAACACTCAACATGTCGATATAAGCTCTCATACAGACGGAAGTATACGCAAAGGAGACCAGCGTGAGGCACAGAGAGCCCCTACTCATACGAAGAGAGAAGTTAGCCTTCACGTCATTTTTGAGATGTTGCAAGCACAACAAATGGCCATTGCTCAGGTGCAAGGCCATCAAAAAAATCTGAGCATAGCGCCACCGGAAACAGCTCCTCGAGATGAACAGGCACCGGAGAGGTCGAGCAACAACGGGTCAGCAGCCGACCCTGCTATTATGAAGATGGTCGAGGAACTCACAAAAAGGATTGAGTCAGATGAAAAGAAGATAGAAGCCAACGACACAAAGGTGGAGATCTATAACTCGAGGGTCGACCAGATCCCGGGCACACCCCCGATTCATAAGGGTGTAGATTCAAAGAAGTTCGTGAAAAAGACATTCCCATCGAATGCGGCTCCGAAGCCCATCCTAAAGAAATTCAGAATGACTGATCTCCCGAAATACAACAGGACCTCGGACCCCAATGAGCACATTACTGCCTACACATGTGCTATGAAAGGTAATGACCTAAGAGATGACGAGATTGAATCAGTTCTATTAAAGAAATTCGGGGAAAATCTATACAAAGGGGCCATGATGTGGTATCATAACCTGGCCCCCAATTCGATAGATTCATTTGCCATGATGGCAGACTCCTTTGTAAAGGCACATGCTGGTGCCATCAAAGTCGCTACAAGGAAATCTGATGTCTTCAAAATCAAACAAAGAGAGAACGAGATGTTGAGAGAGTTCGTATCCCGCTTCCAACTGGAATGAATGGAATTACCGCCGGTCTCCAACGCTTGGGCGGTGCAAGCCGTTACTCAGGTCTTGAATGAGCGAAGCTCGATAGCTTTGAAGCAACTGAAGAAAAACTTAATTGAGTACCCCCTCGTGGTTTGGGTGGATGTTCACAACAGGTATCAATCGAAGATTAGGGTCGAGGATGACCAATTGGAATCCCCTTCGGGCTCGGTGTATCCTAGCAGAGTCTTAGCAAAGGAATCGAGGATTCCAAAGAGAGAGAGCCAAGGCTAAACAAAGAAAGGTATCAACCATATGTAGAGAATCAGAGAAATATCCCAAGGCGCAACATACCTCGAAGTGACCAAAGGATGGACCGAGGCCTAAATCCTCGGCGACTTGTAAACAAAGCGAGGTTCGACAGGCATGCAGGGCCGATAGAAGCACCCCGAATATCTGAGTACAATTTCAACATTGATGTTTCCGATATAGTATCGGTCATAGGTAAAATCAAAGACACCAGGTGGCCAAGACACGTGCTACCAGATCCTTCTCAAAGGAACCCTAACCCGATATGTGAATTTCACGGTACGTAGCCATAGGACCGAGGACTGCAGACAGCTCCGAGAAGAAGTGGCCCGACTGATTAGCAAGGGACACCTTCGATAGTTTCTCAGTTACCGAGCCAAAAATCAGTTCCGGGAAAGAGAGGCAAACATGAAAAATGAAATAAAAGAACCACAGCATGTTATCCACATGATTATCGTAAGATTCAATGTCCCCAGGAACCCATTTTCAAACGAACAAAAGTAACCATCACCAGAAAAAAGCGAACTTGGAGCCACATGCCCGAAGATGCTCTTTCATTCAGCGAAGAGGACATCGAGACCTTGTCTCAACCTCATAATGACGCACTAGTAATTTCTTTTCTTTTAAGTAAATTTCAAATTAAACGTGTGCTCGTGGATCCAGGTAGCTTGGCCAACATAATTCGATCGAGGGTGGTAGAGCAACTCGGTTTGCTCGACCAGATCGTGCCCGCCTCTCGTATCCTCAACGGATTCAACATGGAGAGCAAAACAACAAAAATAGGGAATCACCCTTCCAGTCCGCGTGGCCGATACAACTCAAAACACCAAGTTCCATGTCATCGAAGGAGACATGAGATACAACACGTTTCTCAGAAGGCCATGGATTCATAGTATGAGGGCGACACCGTCAACCCTTCATCAAATGATGAAGTTCCCTACAAAGGATGGAATAAAATGGTATATGGGGAACATCACGCGATAAAATAAATGTTCACAGTGCACAACGTAGCATCACGTCGGCACCTTCTACATCGAGGGAGCCAAAAAACAAACAAGTAGCCGAGTAAGCAATCACAAACTACATCCTCGATCAACGATTAAAGGACCGTGTCGCGTCCTTAAAATAGGTAACTAAAGCATATCGAGGCTTGAACGCCACGACAGTTAAGGTACAAGTCTCTCCTTATTTCCTTCACGTTTTACACTAACCTATGTAGAGGTGCTCGAATGAAAAGAATTGGAGAACCCTCCAGCTCGAAGGCCTTAGGTTTTAAAACATACGTTGCGCTCTTTTTCCCTCGCGTCGGATTTTATCTAAATGGGCTTTACTGACGAGGTTTTTAACAAGGCAACACCCATATGCTACCTGAGAAGAACTCTCCAAGTATTCAAGGCTTCTCTCCAATCAACCTCAAATACTGGGGGACATCCCCCCAGGAGATCACTAAAATATGCCAAAGATGGTCTCGACAGGAGAATGATATACTGGACCAAACGGTCGAATGAACCGTGTCCACATAGAACGATCGAACCCTCAATGGTAAAAACATGTATACTTGTACCAAGTAATCGGAGAAGAATCTTTCATCATCAAAATGCTTCGCAGAAAAGTCTATTGTTTTTACAAGAAGCGGCCCCAGGGCCCAAAATCCACTGACCACTCAAGAACTGTCCTCGACGGTCATCCCATCGAGTCAGCAAAAACTCGAAGCCATAAGACCTCAGGGCCGCAAATTCAGGCACGTAAAGCCCTCCATGAGGCAATACCAACTCCGGCTCGGGGACTGCCCTCGAATGCTGGCTAATCAAGCTGTCTAACTCGAAGTCGTAAGACCTCAGGGCCGGCAACTTCAAACTCATAAGCCATCCACGAGGCAACATCAAACAACATAAGCCCTCCATGAGGCAATATCAAACTCTAGCTCTGGCACTGTCCTCGACAGTCGACTCATAGCCATAAGACCTCAGGGCTGGCAACTTAAAACTCATAAGCCCTCCATGAGGCAACATCAAAACTATAAGACCTCAAGGAACGCATGTACTGACTCATAAGACCTTAAAAAGTCATAATCCCGATATCAAAATCAAGGCTATATATCGAACTTATATGACCCCTAAAAAGGCATACCCTCGATATAGACGTCGAGGCTATCTCACTCGGGGACTAAAAGGCTACGGCTAAACACAAATGACCACCGTCATAAGGCTCCTACTAAACTAAAGAAACTTGTAGACGTCCGACTATCGCCATAAAATCATAGGCCTATAATTAATTCAAAAAAACTTCAAAAAGAACCGGTTAAAGGTCATACCGACCTAAAGCATAATAGCCCAAGTCGCTAGCTACATTAAAGGTCGTATCGACCTAAAGCATAAGAGCCCAATTCGCCAGCTACATTAAAGGTCGTACCGACGTAAAGTGTAAGAGCCCAAGTTTCCAGTTACACTAAAGGTCACCGACCTATTGCGTAAGAGCCTGTGTCGCCAGCTACAGGTCGTACCGACCAAAAGCGCCTCAGGGCAAATTTAAAAACCTAAGGGCCGATGAGCTCGAGTCGAATCCGACTCGTAGACAGAGCCCAAAACGGTTAACTAAATCTCCTAAGGGCCAAACACGTACGAGCCTGAGTCCCCTCCACACCGAAGGTCATACCGACCCTAATGCGTAAGAGCCCACGAGCCAATCTAAAAAGCCTCTGGGCCAACGGGCCAGCCTAAAAAGCCTTAGAGCCAATTTATAACCCCAAGAGTTTTATCTCGAAGTTCAATTTAAAAAAATAAGGGCCGATGAGCTTGAGTCGAATCCGACTCGGAGACTGAGCTCGAAACGGTTAACTAAAGCACCTAAGGGCCAAACACGTAAGAGCCTGAGTCGTCAGCCACACTGAAGGTCGTACCGACCCTAATGCGTAAGAGCCCACGTGCCAATCTAAAAAGCCTCGGGGCCAATGTATAACCCCAAGGGTTTTATCTCGAAGACCAATTCATCGGGCTGATTATCCACAAAGCAAATCAGAATAAACAAAGAATCTTGCATATATGTGTGTACGTTACAAATATGCATTTACAAAGCTCCCACAGGAGTTTTATAAAGAACAAAGAAGGAAAACCTAATCTACTCTAAGGACCAGCTCCCTCGGAAGCCTTCAAATACCAACATCGGCACAAGAAGAAAGGAAAAATTTGGCATCGATCTCATCCGCCTTGGCCTGCTTTATCTCTTCCGAGAGATCAAATCCCCTATCATGAATCACTTCAAGCGTCTCCCTCAAAGACCTACATCGGTCATACTCATTGCCCCTCCTCTCTCTGAATCAAAAGCTCCCCTCAGCTCAGCCCGAGCATCGACAACATCTTTCAAATAGACTGCTACCTTGTTATCGTCCTTTACCGAACTTCTTCAGCTTCAGCCCAGGCGTCTATGACCTCGGACTTCAGATTTAAAAGATGAATATCGAGCTTGGAAATCCTACTCGTCAGAATGAAGTTATCTTCTCGGGCATTATGAAGTTGTATCTCGATGAAGCAACCTTTGCCAAAGCATTCATTTTGGCTACAACATGTACGACTATATGTGCCTTCAACTCTTGGCATTCGGAATTAACTTGACCAACTTCTCCCCAAAAGCGCTCCAACGCTTTTGTCTTTCCCAGCAGCTGAAGCACCAAAATATTAGCTCCCAAAAGCGAGAAAGGAAGCACGTACTCCTTCAGGGTAAAGCTTACCTGACGCTCGAGATTGCCTTCGTGGTTCCGACTTCTATGCATCTCTGCTTGAAGATGTATCAACTCTTTTGTGTTCATATTTCAAAGAAGCTTGAGAGATTTTTCCTTACCTAAAGCTTCCTGCAACCTGGTCTCACAGCGAAGCAGCCCGAGCTTGAGTTTGTCAAACACCTACATAAGATAAACTTCAGTTCAAAAAATAAAGATTCATAGCTAACAAGCCAGCAAGGCCGATCAGAACTCACCTCGTAACAGAATCGCTGAGCCTCCTCAAAAGTTGAACGTGCATTTACTGGACTAGCCCCATCGGCCCCAGTTGAACCTCTCTCAATAGGGGCATGCCCACTCAAAACCTCACTTGGTTCGGGCGGCCCCTGATTCTAAGCGTCCCTTGAAGGTACTTCGAGGGCTGAAGCAGATGATGGTGGAGGAATTTTTCTCTTCCTCTCTCGAGGAACCTTTTCTTCGAAGTTAGAGGTCTCAGGACTGGTAGAATCGACAACCTCGGAAGGGCCCCCAGCTCGAGCCGTAGACAAAGAATCATCCCCCCGAGGAGAGCTGGTGTCCGCAGAGCTCTCCTCGGCAACGGCATCTCCGTTATGTCTCCGAGAAGGCCCCGCATCATTGAGGATGTCCTCGTCTGCAGAGGATCTTATTCGCTTATTTTTCTCCTCCGGGACTTTCCTCTCCTCGAAGGGGCACAGTCTCATTTCGGAAAACCCACCAACACCTGCGGTGGCAAAGTTAGTATACACAAAAGAAATCATTCATCAAAAGGGAAACCACGTGGCTCGTACCATGGTGCTCTGCTTCCCATCTGCCCTTTGACAGATCACGACACTTGCGTTCGGTGTATGTTGAGGAAGCTGCCAACCTCCGAGTCCAGTCCGCAAGATCGGGGACCTCCCTCGGCACCCATGGGACCACTAAAAAAGAAAAAAGAAACACTCTTACAAATCGGTGAAAGAAAGAGACACTAAGGTACGACGTGGCACTTACGTCTAAAGTTCCATTTTCTGGGAAATGGCAGGAACTCCGCTGGAATGATATCGACGGTCCTCACTCAAACAAACTGACTCACACATCCTCCGTTTTGGTCCTCATCATCACTGGTAATGAAAGGTCTGGTGGACTGGCGTCATAACATAATCAGGCCTCGACAATGCTGAGGCCGATATAATCTAGTAAGGTGGAAGAGGGTAAACTCGAGCTCAGACTTTTCGGTGAAGTACCTCATCATCAGCACTATCCGCCAAAAGGACGGATGAATTTGCGCCAGGGTGACTCGGTACCTTTTGCAGAATTCGAGCACGAGTCGGTAGAGGGGGCCTAATGTAAACGGGTACGTATATACGGTCAAGTATCCCTCTACATAAGTCATGAAGTTCTCTTCTCGAGAGGGTATCCGCAGCATCACATTTCCCCCCTAGCCAAAGTCTATCCTCACGGCCTCGAGGTGGTTTTCTTCTATTGATCGGATGAACCTCGAAGCATGCTCTCGATGGCCTGGAGCATCGAAGGGTTTCTCTAATGCAAAGTATTTCTTCGGAGCAAAGTAGTACGAAGTCAACTCACCATACGCCGGCGGTATACTACCGGCCAGGCTAGGAGCAGAGGAAGAATTTCCCTCTTCTTGGTAAACAGATTCGGGCACGAAAGCCATAACTACTCAAGCAGAGATAAGCAGGAAGGAATAAAAGAAGTTTTCGCAAAAATGGGAAAGGGATGAGAAAGTTGAAAGGAAAGCTAAGTTTTGCAAAGATGCAAGGGTTAGAATGAAGAAGAAGCAAGAATATATATAGAGAGAGAGCGAAAAGTTGCCAACCAACTACTTTGAAGGCCATTCAATTTCTGACAAAGTCGTCATAACATTTGGGGAAGTGTACCGGTGGGGCCACATCGGTCACTTCACGGTCACGTCACATAAATGATACCGTCATACGTCATTTGAGGGATCAAAGCTCACATGCCGACCTAGCCTCGAGAAGGAATCCGGTCTCGGGGGGATGTACTATTCCAAGTGTGAGTTCCGAGGAGCTAAGAATCGAAGCATGAAAGTCAATTGGTGCGTAAATATTACGAGGCAAAGCTTGTGCGATATGTGACAAGAGATATTCTATTTCAAAAAATATATTTACAGAGGTGTTTTTTACAAAAAAAAATCCTCCAAAAGGGTCCCATATGCAGAAACATAAGAAATCAAAATAAATAGGAGAGTCTACTCTTCGCCTTCGCTGCTATCCGAGCCGCTTTCAGAGCTCTCGTCTGATGTAGTCGGCATTTTCGTTTCTTCCTCCAAGGCTCTGGCTTCTTCGATCTCGGCAGAAAGATCGATGCCCTTAGCGCTCACTTCCTCAAGGTCTTGTCTGCTTGCTTGAATACGGGCATAAGCAACTGCGCGATCCAGCTTTAGCTCAGCCTTCTTAGATATCTCCCTGGCCTGATCATTCGCAGCAGCAACATCTCTCTTATATGAGGAAACATATTCAGTGGCCTCAGACTTGGCAGAAGATTGTGCAGCAGCCTCCTCCTGAGCACCTCGGAGAAGGTCTTGAACCGAGGATAGCTTCCCCCGAAGCACCTCCCTCTCCGAAGCCGCGACATCATTCAGCCGAGCCAACTCTAGAATTTTGGCATGCTTGGCTGCAACCTCCTCTCGAAGTCGCTCTGCCAGGGCGTACTTCTGCTTAATCTAAAAAGCAGAAAATAAGTCGGCCAGCACAAAACATTGAAACTAAGATAAAATTATGGGTACCAGCATACCTGCTCGGTAAGGTCGGCCCTCTCCCGAAGTGCTCTCTCCGAGGTTACCTGGAGGTTGGTCAGTTCCTCCTCCTTTTGAGAACATAGAGCCTCCAGCTCGACAGACTCCGACATGAGCTTCTCAAACTCCTCTCCATGATGAGTCAACTCATCTTGCATCTTGGAGAAGGATTGGTCATACAGCTTCTTGACCTATAGCACAGAAAAAAGGGAAATCAGAAAACATGAATAGAAGATCTAAAAATATCATATTACTTCTCAAAAGTCACCTGCTTTTGGAGCCTCTCGGCTTCCTCGAGAGCAAATGGGGCATCAACATCAGTCTCCTTATCGACCCCCTCGAAATAGTCTCCGAACGCATCATCCTCTCCAAGAGAGGTCTCTAGACCGGGAACACCCCTAACTTGAGCATCCCGTATCTCCCCCGGAGAAAACGACGGGCCTGAGTGAAATCCCCTGGCAGCATCGGCCTCTGTCAAGGTTTCTTCCGGATCCCAGAATGCTCCAGTAGCAAGCCCTCTGATTTCCTTACCACGGACTGTGCCATGCCCGATGAGCGTCTCGGGGACTATGCCCAAACCCTCCTTGAGGGTCTCCTCTACGCACGGCGGGTCCGCATCGGCCGCCTCTAGCTCAACAGACGAGCTTCTAACAGCTCTCGAAGCATCAGTACTTCATTTTTCCCTTGTACCAAAGGGCAGGCGTCGTCGCCTTCTTCCTCAGCCCGCAGGCTCTCAGCGGTCGTCGAGGACAAGACCGTGGCATCAGTTTTGGGCTTCCGAGCCTTTGTCCTTTTTTATTTTGGAGACTCCGTTGAGGCCTCCTTCCTTTTCTTATCTTTGGCGGCCTTCGGGGCCCCTTCCTTACTAGGTGGAGGCGGTCTCATCAACACGCCTTTACCGAGGCGTGCACAAATGTGATATATTGGAAAACATCATCATCGAAAGTTCTTGCAAAGAAGGAGAAAACAAATGGCAACAAGAGCATACCATGGTTCTTTGCCTGTCACCTTCTCTTAGCCAGCTCACGCCATATGCTTTTGTTATATGGGAAGGCGGATTCCAAAATCCTCATCCACCCCGGAAGGTCCTAGACCGTGCTGGGAAACCAAACAGTGGCTACACAGTATAAAGAAAGAATATTCAGAGCCGGTAGAAAGAAAAAAGAGGTGGTGAAGCATAATTAACATAGGGGTACTTAAGTTTCCAATTCCACTTCTCCGGGAACGGCAGTCTATCGGCGGGGATGACGTACGAAGTTCTGACTCTGATGAATCGGCTCATCCATCACTGATCGGTATCCTTATCAATACAGGCGAGGAACGCCTCGGTGGATCGGCGGTGTAGTTTATTTAGGCCCCCGCGGAAGAGGCGAGGGTTGTACATTCTAATCAGATGGTCGAGGGTAAAATTCATTCCCTCGACCATGTTGGCAATATGCCGGAACATGTATGTGCTCCTCCAAAAAGAAGGATAGATCTGATCGAGTGTCACTTGGTAATGATGGCAAAAATCAAGAATCACCGGGTCAATCGGCGGGGAAGAAGAATCGACGGGACCTAAGGTGAAGGGGTATGTATATACACTGAGGAAGCCAACCTTGTGCATGACTATGCTTTCATCAGCAGTAGGAATCTCTACTCGGGCCGCCTCCCCCAGCGGCAGTTGAGTTTTATCCTCTCTATATCTGATACTACACTTATGTATCGGACATGGGCTCGCATCAGCCCGGTGTAGAAGGGTTTTTTTTATTATGAAGTCAGAAATGGTGTCGAAAGGGACTGGGATGCATTGTTCGATGGTAGGAGGAATTTTGGACTTGCTCTTGGATGACCGTGACGAAGAGGCGGCTCCCTCTTTTTGTGGAACTGTTTTTGAAGTTTTGGCCCTGATAATAATCGAGTTTTGAAATGAGGAGACGAGAAAACGTACACAGGCAGAAGGTAAGAATGGAAAACACAGCTAAACTTTAAGGTTTGGAGAAGATGAAGAAGATGCAAAACTATGAAAAGACAAGATATTGTAGTATTTATATAGGCCCTTTAGGCATGCTTGAAGCAGAAGGGTCGAAATCGTGACGGTTCATGGGCTTCTCGAGAATTGTGTTTGATAACGACCGCTGCACAACTTTTTATGTTGCATCATTTAATGCTCTAAAGGGACTGACATCATAATAGGAGCATCAAAAAGGCAAAAGTCAAGACTGTTTCTTATCTCTTCATTCTAAGAAACGCGGGGACTATCTGTATACGGCTAAAATCGGAGAACCCGATTTTACGATCACTACGACGCTTAAAAGGATCGAAGGTTCGAGTTTTGGCATCAAGGGGTGATATCGAAGGCCCTCGATCTTGAGGCAGTGCAAACTAAAGATCAACATGGAAAGGCGGGAGAAGCTCGACGGGCAGGTGGTTAAAGCTTACAAAGTGTACAAAATAGTACAAGCCCGTACCGTGGCATTAAATGAATGTACCAGATATATCTCTTTGCATTAATTACACAAGTACTATGTTAGGATACCCCCTCATATATAAAGGGGACCCTTGCCACTTTTTAACACACATGACATTAAATATACAAGAACAAGAACATCCTCTGCTCTTTAACTATAAAATATTCTCTACAATTGCTTCATTGATTTTTTTCTTCTCATTTATTGTGTTCTTGAGTTATTCTTCATTATTTACTTGTTATTGATCATAAATAGGCCAATCTTAAGGCCTTCATCACTGTTATACTGTTATTGATAGCCCACTGTCAAGCTTCTAAAGCTCGACCTTGAGGCCCTTACCGACCACCCTCGAGACTGATCTCTCCGCTGCTCGGTTTGCATAATCTTGTTTCCTTTTGCTCTCATTTCGTTTCCTCGCTTCACATTCAGCATCTACTGCCTAATCAACTGGTATTAAAATAGATCACGTATTCTTAGAACCACATAATCAAATATAATTATAATTACCATTTTCAAGGTAAGCATACAGGATTAATTTACCCACGTAAGGTGAATCACATTAGGATGCTATGAAATACGGTTATGAAAGTATAGTATCGCCCCCGGGTGGGCTAAGTTCAAGAATGAGATTATTTTGGGATTATAAGTATTATGCTATTTAAAACAAGTGAAGAGTAAATTCGTGAAGGTAAGAGGGTAAGCAAATCGAACAAAATGAATTTTGTTGAAGTTTTTCATTTTGGGATAGAATACGACCCGAGCTAAAATACCTGGTATTTATGGACTACTGCCATACAAGGTACCACATGACCATGATAGCGAGGTGCATAAAGTGTGGTAAAAGTTAGTATTTTAAGAAATTTGAGATAATTCTTAATTATGTAGGTAATTGGTTAATTATTGGGTAAATGAAGGAATTATTTGGATAAAGATAAAACCCGCCAACATGGAAGCACCCCCATCCCATATGAGTGAGTCATTAAGTCTTGCGTAAATGTCATATTTTGAGAATTAAGGTGCCTTAGTCATCCACCAAGTGGGGCACACACCACTATGATAAGGAATCTTTCTAATTCATTTTAGAAAGATATCATACAAAGAAAGGTATGATTCTGGCAACGTAAATGGCTTCAAAACAAACTCAAATGTGATTTCTTAATATCATAGCAATGGGATTTTACAATTCTAAGGAAGCCCGGTATAACTTTTTCAAGAATATCATACATATTTTTACCTACTTCGATCTTGTCATCACGTGTTTTTTCGCAATTATCGTGTGTTGGAGGGATTGTCAAGAGAACCAGCTCAGGTATGTTAAGGCTATCCCTTTTTTCTTTTGGAATTATATATACGACACACACGAAATGAGCAAATGCACAATTTCTATATATGACTCTATTCGTTGAAATGCTAGAGATGCATATATTCTTGTTTTCCTATAAGTCTTATTATTATCATATGTTCATGGGTCTCAGAAAATATGTAAGCTGATAAAGTCTATTTCATGATATTAATCAGAGGCATAATGGTCTTGTGACACTCCGAAATATTTTATTGACGTACTTCTCATGCATTGCATTCATTTACATTGACCGATGACCAGATGGTGTTATATACGCGTATATATATATATATATATATATATATATATATATGTGTGTGTGTGTGTGTGTGTGTGTGTGTGTATGTATGTGTATATATATATATATATATATATATATATATGTGTGTGTGTGTGTGTGTGTGTGTGTGTGTATGAGAAAAGGTTACTGCATTATATATGCACCACCACCTGATCAGCTGGTATACGTTGATGATTTTGCCTACAGTTGCCGAGATGATATGATGGGACGCCCTCAGAGGCTTGATGATGTTATGAACACATGTACCTATGCACGACATGACATTCATACGCATATTCATGACACTATAAGTATTTCATGATTGATAGAGTTATCCAGATTTATATGTGGAGTCTTTTACTCCATGTTTCTTTCATGTCTATTATTTACTGATTTTCATTCCTTACATACTCGGTACACTATTTGTACTGAGTCATTTTTTCCTGGAGATGCTGGATTTCATGCCCGCATGTCCCAATAGAAAGGTTTAGAGTCCAAGTAGGCTATTAGCTCAGCAGAAGGTCTTGATGCGCTCCATTTGCTCCGGAGTTGCTTATTTGGTCAGTATGATTAGTACATGCATTGATTGGTATGCCGGGGCTCTATCCCGATCTTTATGACATTTATGTACTCTTAGAGGCTTGTAGACATATGTCGTGTATATGAAATATTGTATGGCCTTGTCGGCCTATGTTCAGTGTACGAGTGATCATTTTGGCCTTATAGGCCCGTATGTCACATGTGTAAGTTTTTATATCAGGTTGGGTCATCCTATATTGGGTATTCCCTTATGTTTGGCCCATTTTCCAATGATAGTATGATAAGAGAGATATGTAACGTTGGTACTCGGTTGAGTAAGACACCGGGTTCCCTATAGCGGCCCATCGGTTTGGGTCATGACAAAAGTGGTATCAGAACCAGGTTCTGTCCTAGGGAGTCTACAAGTCGTGTCTAGTAGAGTCTTGTTTATGGGTGTGTCGTGCACCACACTTATAAGCAGGAGGATACAGGGCATTTAAAACTGTCACTCTCTCTTCTTACTCTACATTGTGTGGTAGTGCTCAGTTGTTAGAACTCAATTTCTTAAACTCTATCTTATTCATAATACGACGATGCCTACATCAAGAAAGACGGTTGGTAAAAGATTGCAGGTGGATATGGAAGATTTGAGTTAGAGGAACTCGATTCTGCATGATGCTTATGATGAGTAAATGTGAGGTCTTCATCAAATCATTTGTGTACTAAAAGGTGTAAGCTTCTTGATAAATATCCCCAAGGCATGAATATCTATCCACCCATGTGGTAAAAAGCAACGAGAGAATCAGAAGGTACACATTTCAACAAGTACAAGAAGTAAGGTGAAAAAGGGTACGAGGTACCCAGTTAGTAAGGATGAACATTATCTACAATTCGGGAAGAGAGATATAAGCATTTTGAGTTATCTTCAACAGCAACATATATATGTACAATCGGCCACACCCATCTCAGTCATGTCCTATGGGAGCTAACAGATATGGTTTAAGAGAAGGACATGATATCAGGATCCGACTGGGGTTAGAGTAACCCAAAATGATGGATGGATTATTTGAGTTAGTTGACATTTCCGAAGGATACTACAAAGGTTCTACTAGACCTCCTTGTGAGACACCCAGATGGTGTACTCTAGAATATTACAATTACACTTGAATACTAGCATGATCAAAAAATTAATAAGATAGGCATTGAAAGCCTAGAGGGGATAAATATTACCTTAGTGTGGATCTCGTCCCTAGTAGAGAGAGAACGTTGAGCAAATCGAAGAACCAATGAATAAAGCAAGGGGAGCTAAAAGCAAAATAATGTCTTGTTGAAGTTTTCAAAAGAAAGGGATAGGCAGAGATATTAGCAGGGAAATAAGAAGAGAGACGAGGAAGCATTATGAGTAAGATGTGATACATGGATGACAAACGGTAGATCAAAAGATGATAGTATTATAGAATCTATAGTCAAGTGAAGGAAGAGACGAGAGGTGACAGGCCCTGAGACAACAAAAGAATATAGGCCATAAAGTCATATCCTCATTTCAAGAAATAAGTTCACAACTCTAACGCGATTATCAAAAGGAAAAGTTAGATCCCGGAGTAATAGAAACCAGTATGGATTGGTGAACAAGATAAGCTAAAAATGAATTAGGGACTGAGTGATTTGATAATAGTCAGCATCATGACAATTTCAGATTTCGTTCCGGCAATAATAGAATGGACAACAGAAGAAGATTCATGAGAAATTCTGAGAATGGTCATTCTGACAGACGCTTCCCTAAAGCAAGCAATGTGAGAAAAGTTAAGCTTAAGGAACTGTGTGTGCCAGTTACACTAGGTACCACCATCATGAGTAAGGAATTTTGTTATTCTTGGTACATAAGGATTACCGCAAGGCGAGTAAGGGTCATCGATGATGTGAAAATATGCCAAAGATGAAGAGATAAAACATCTATAGGTAGATCGTCGTAGAGCTAATTCTTAGTACTCCCCTAAAGGGGGGAATATGGAGTGATGTGGCATTAAGTAAGAATTAAGTGGTTCTAGTAATTATGGAATGGTAAAGGATGACATCGATAAAAAAATGAAAAAGGGATGAGATTGCACTTATTGAAAACCTATAGATATGCTTCGATTACCGAACATTATGCAAACACGACTCCAAGGAAAGGAAGTAAGGGTCCCCGCCCGAGATGTTATTGATAGATACGGAGCCAGTGCGATACATAAGTTAAGACAACGGAAATAATCCAAGAAAGATTACACGAAATATTGATAGGAGAATGGGCCAACGAGTAGTTAGTAATTGATTCGGGAAGAGCCTAGTTATGGCTAAACAGGAGGTTAAAGATGAGTCAGCAGATCGTGGAAGATAAACATAGTAAAACCCAATATAGTGAATTCAACCTCGCACTAATGTCATTGTAATACTCGAGAAATATTCAGATAGGAGCTAGGGTAGTTAAAGGTACCGTATGAGTATTATGAGAATAAAAGAGAGTGCCACTGGGAAGACAATCAAAATATCAGTTCAGAAGCAACCCTATAAGCACAAGGGCGTGGAGGTAAGTAACTACGGATAATTATAGGCGAGGAAAAACATCAAAAAATTTATTGGGTATATGATGTAATAAGCTCGAAGCTTTACAAGAGTCATAAGGTCTTCCCTAAGCACAACAACGAAAGACTAGCTGAGGAAATAAGGAAAATGGCTTCAACCTAAGCACAGTGACCAAAAGAGGAAATGGTCTTGTAACAACAGTCTTACAACAACATTGTATGCACCCCATAAGAAAGTGGCACCTATCGTGGCTAATATGTGTGCGCACTATGATAAGCCAAGTATTCATGCAACAAGTGGCAGAACTACCAGGAAAATCAATTGCTTTCATTTAAAGAAAGTTGATAAGGAATGAAGGAAATTATTCGATCAATGATATAGAGATAATTACATTATGAATGTACCTAAGATTTCCGGGTATTCTGCAGCATATATGTTGACAATCATACAACCGTAGAAAACTCTAGTATAAGTTAAAAGAAATAATTGAGTCCGGGTTATAGACAGAGGATTGAATTGTTAGATGATGGTATCACGGATATTCCATAGCGTCCATTAAAGTGTAAAGTAATAACTAATGACATGAGACACAGATCGAAAAATAGCTTAAGCCTGCATAAAGGTTGATCAAACGGAAGAGGAAACTAAAGAGTTACACCAACTAAGTAAATCAGGAGTCTGATTATTGGACCCAGAAAATTATAGACCTCATGATTGAGAACATTGCAGGATCAGTCTTAAATATCAGAGGTACAAGAGAGATAGTAAAGTAGAAATATTCTAAAGGGAATTAGAAGAATACCAGCCTCATAAGAAGTCAATATAAAGCTCTCACCGGATTATGTATACAACAGAGGTGCAAGTACTATAATAAAGCTTCAAGTTATGGATGTGAATTATACCGATGTGGAAGGAAGGTCATGAAAGAGATACAAGATGTGATGCAAGGTAAAGGTGAACAACATACGCGATACTCAAATGCAGAAGGTTGTGAATAGTCCATACTTTGGATAAAAGGCTAGAAGCGCGGGGATTCAGTATCCTGGAATGATAGCGGCATCGTCAGTGGCATGTCTTCCAGCCTATGGTTTCTAGGTATCGAGGAGGCTAATTAAGAGAGTAAAGAAGAGTTCGAGACGATGTGATGTCTTGCTTGATGTTCCGGAATGACATAAGGAAATCTATGATGCAAGCAAGTTGAAGGAAGGTTGCGAGTAGTATAAATAGATATATGTAGGACGCAAGCTAAAGTATGGTAAAGCGACAAGGTTTTAGGAAGACATGAATAAGGACAAGAAAGGGTTAGTGAGAAAGTGATGAGAAATGGATAAGTTCTCGGGATTAAGCCCATGAAAACAAGAGAGCTGATGATTTCTCTAAGTTATAGAAAGCTCAGTATAGCCTGTATGAACTCAAAGGAGTTACTCATCATAAGTAGCATTTAAAAGAGGCGGAATGTTGCCCTGATAGTAGAATAAAAGTGTAATTATGGTAGATAAAGGATGACGTTTGAGCCTTCGATTGAGTAATGATTTGAAGAAAGGGACTCAGGAATTGTACGGGATTAATTTACCCACGTAAGGTGAACAACATTAGGATGCTATGAAATACGGTTATGGAAGTATAGTATCGCCCCCTGGTGGGTCAGGAAAATCACTTCAAATTTTCCTCAATGCAACGTGAGCCCCAGCGATTACGTAAGAAGTTCCAAGTTATTAGTGGTAAATTGTAGATCAATATTGAGGTGAATCAACAATGGATGGACAAAAGTCACAAAGTATGAGATGAGGTTAGGTCATCATTCTTAAGATAAATAGTAATGAGGGAGAATTAATGGACTTGGATTTATACATATGGGATAAGCAATGAAAGTAACCTGGAGTTTGGTAGTAGACCTCAGTAAGGATAAATTGAGGTAAGAGTTATGGTATAGTATGACCTACCTAGGTGCAGTAAAGTCACATGGATGGATAAACAAAATAATGTATAGCAATGTTTCGTGAGTTCAACGAAGTACCAAACGAAAAACATCAGTATACCCAAAGATGCCCAGAGGGACATCTTATCAAGCTTTGTATATGTTTACAAAGTGAAGCCTAGAGATTGGGTAAAAGTTGGAGGAAAAAGGAAAGGAGAGTCGCATAGGCGTACTTACAAGGAAAAAGTAGTACAGGCTGCATGACAGAAGGTAGCAAGAGTTACGAGATTGGAAGAACCCCAACCACATGCCATGGTGTAAAAAAGAGACCTACAGGTGGGAATACCCTGGACTTTGGATTTATTCACAAAACAACTACCTAAGATGGCAAGGAGAGTATTAAAGTATTTGTAAGGAATATAGGCTATGTTAATGATAAGTGCATCAGTCAATATTCGAGGCCGAATATTCCAAAGGGGGAATGATGTTACACCCCATGTTTTCGTACGTGAAAGTACGCCATAAGTAAATTGATGAAAGCTCGGAAATGAGATGTTACATTCAGTATTTTCGTACGTTAAGGTTTCATTGTAAGTTAATCGACGTAAGTTCGGGAATGAGATTATTTTGGGATTATAAGTATTATGCTATTTCAAATAAGTGATAAGTAAATTCGTGAAGGCAAGAAGGTAAGCAAATAGAAGAAAATGAATTTCGTCGAAATTTGTCATTTTGGGATAGAATACGGCCCAAGCTAAAGTACCTGGTATTCATGGACTAGTGCCATACAAGGTACCACATGACCATTATAGCGAGGTGTATAAAGTGTAGTAAAAATAATTAGTATTTTAAGTAATTTGAGATAATTCTTAATTATATGGGTAATTGATTAATTATTTGGTAATGGGATATTACCCAATTAATTAAGAAATTATTTGGATAAAGATAAACCCCACCCCCAACGTGGCAGCACCCCCATCCCATTTGAGTGAGTCATTAAATCTTCCATAAATGTAACATTTTGAGAATTAAGGTGGCTACGTCATCCACCAAGTGGGGCACACACCACTATGATAAGGAATTTTTCTAATTCATTTTAGAAAAATATCATACAAAGAAACGTATGATTCTTGCAACGTAAATTGCTTCAACAAAAACTCAAAATAGATTTCTTAATATCGTAGCAATGGTATTTTTAAATTCTAAGGAAGCGCGGTATAACTTTTTCAAGAATATCATAGGATTTTTCCCTACTTCGATCTTTCCGTCACGTGTTTTGTCGCGATTATCGTGTGTTAGAGGGATTGTCAAGAGAACAAGCTTAGGTATGTTAAGACTGTCCCTTTTTTCTTTTGGAATTATCTATACGACACAAACGAAACGAGCAAATGCAAAATTTCCATAAATGACTCTATTCGTTGAAATGATGGAGATGTATATATTCTTGTTTTCCTATAAGTCTTATTATTATCGTCTGTTCATGGGTCTCAGAAAATACGTAAGTTGATAAAGTCTATTTCATGATATTAATCAGAGGCATAATGGTCTTCTGACACTTCGAAAGATTTTATTGATGTACTTCTCATGCATTGCATTCATTTACATTGACCGATGACTAGATAGCGTTATATACGCGTATATGTATATATATATATATATATATATATATATATATATATATATATATATATATATATATATATATATATATGTATATGGGATATGCGAAAAGGTTACGGCGTTATATATGCACCACCACCTAATCAACTGGTATACGTTGATGATTTTGCATACAGTTGCCGGGATGATATGATGGGACACCCTCAGAGGCTTGATGATGTTATGAACACATGTACCTATGCATGACATGACATTCATATACATATGCATGACACTATAAGTATTTCATGAGTTACAGAGTTATCCAGATTTACATGTTGAGTCTTTTACTCCATGTTTTTCTCATGTCTATTATTTACTGATTTTCATTCCTTACATACTCGGTACACTATTTGTACTGAGTCATTTTTTCCTGGAGATGCTGGATTTCATGCCCGCATGTCCCAATAGAAAGGTTTAGAGTCCAAGTAGGCTATCAGCTCAGTGGAGGGAGTTGATGCGCTCCAATTGCTCCGGAGTTGCTTATTTGGTCAGTATGATTAGTACATGCATTGATTGGTATGGTGGGGCTCTATCCCGACCTTTATGACATTTATGTACTCTTAGAGGCTTGTCGACATATGTCATGTATATGAAAGATTGTATGGCCTTGTCGGCCTATGTTCAGTGTACGAGTGATCATTTTGGCCTTATAGGCCCGTATGTCACATGTATAAATTTTATATCAGGTTGGGTCGTCCTATATTGGGTATTCCCTTATGTTTATTCTGGTTATCCTATGATGGCCCATTTGGCTTATTTTCCAATGATAGTACGATAAGAGAGATATGTAACATTGGTACTCGGTTGAGTAAGGCACTGGGTGCCCGTCGCGGCCCATTGGTTTGGGTCATGACACAAGGACCAAGAAATTTGTACCGAAAGTGTGGAGGCAATGACTTCAACTCCAAAGTAGGAGGATTTTAAGTAGAAGTCTTTGTAGGAGGAGTCTTCCCATTCTCAAGATCCAAAGATAATTTCTGGGGTGCATAGTTGCACGACCTCATTCCTTGCATAGAGTTCACACATTCCATGAAACCATCCATCTCGTCATTATCAAAATTGAGAAAAATGTCCTCCAAAATTTCACCAACATCGATTGTTGCACTTGTATCATCAACAATGGCATCGGTCACCAAGTCCACGAAAGAACACAGCACGTTGCTATTTTGTTGTCGCGTGGACTTACACACATGAATTACCACTTGTTCTTCACCAACCTGGAAAGTGAATTCTCCGGCTTCCACATCATAAAAAGCCTTACCCGTAGAAAAGAAAGGTCTCTCAAGAATGATAGGCACTTCATAATCAACTTCACAATCTAGAATAACAATGTCTGCCGGAAGAATGAATTTATCAACCCAGACCAAAATATCTTCAGTCACACTCAACGGCCCCTTCATGGTACGATCGACCATTTGCAACCTCATAGAAACGGGTCTTGCTTTCCCAGTTCCCAAAGTTTTGAAAACCAAATAGGGCATCAAATTTGTACTTTCCCCCAAGATCACAAAGAACTTTAGAAAACTCGGCACTCCCAATTGTACAAGGAATCGTGAAAGCATTGGGATTCTCCAACTTAGGGGCCATTTAATGAATGATTGTACTCACTTGATGAGTGACCTTAATAGTTTCAAAATTCACCAGCCTCTTCTTAGTCACAAGGTCTTTCATAACTTTGCATAATCGAGCATTTGTTCCAAAGCTTCTACCAATGACACATTGATTGAAAGACTCTTCATCATTTGAATGAATTTCTTGAATTTATTCTCACCATTTTGCTTGGAAATTATTTGAGGATATGGAGGTGGAGGCTTAGGAAATGGTGTCTTCGCTTTTTGCGCTACCGGTTCTGGTATGTCAATGATATGTTTCCTAGACGGGTTCAATTCATCTTGAGTCTCTTCAACACTATCATCAATATCAATCCGAACTTCCTCATTTGCTTGAAAAACTTAAGTTGGGATCTCTTCTTCTTGCATCACTTGGTCATCATCGACAAGTCACCTTTCACTTGAGGTGGGTGCATTCCCGCCTCTTCAACTTCTTGTGATAATAGCCATCGCCTGCCTCTTATTGTTACCACCCCTTGGGTTCACTACCATGTCACTTGGTAGTACACCCTTAGGAATAGAATTTAGAGCTTGAGAGATTTTCCATATTTGAACTTCTAGATTACGGATTGATGTATTGTGTGAGGCAAGTTGGGCCTCTGAATCGGCATTCTTTTCCATCATTTGCTTGAACATATTCTCAATACGTCTCATCTCATTGTTTGAAAAACTTGAACCATGTGAATGATAATGAGGTGGGTTGATTGGTTGTTGATACATTGGAGACATATGAAAACCCGACCCCGGGTTGCCTTGATTATTTCCCCAACCACCTTGATTGTTGCCTCCCCAATTTCCTTGGTTGTTTCCACTCTAATTTCCTTGGTTGTTGTTATTACGCCAATTCCCTTGATTGTTAGAATTCCATTTGCCATGGTTATTTTATGGTCGCCATTGTTGTTGATTTGAGCCTTGAAAGTTGTTTCTTTCCCCTTGAAAATTGTTCACATATTGAACTTCCTCTTGATCATTATAATAATCATCTTGATCAAAAACTCCATCATCTTGCACATAGTTCTCCACTCGAGTTTTTATTTGTGGACCCTTGGTCATCTTCTTGTTCACCAAAATATTAACTTCATCCATAGCATGAACTTGCTTAGGAGCTTTCACTTGATTATGTTGGGCCTTTGCTAGTTGAGTCATGGTTTTCAATAGGGAAATGGCTTGCCCATGGTCTTGCAACTCTTTATGGAGGCGGATCACATTCACATCACCTTGTGGAACATTAGCTCTGGATTTCCTAGTCGATGACGTTTCTGCCATCTCATCTAGAATGTCATACGCCTTCGCATAAGGTGTTTTCATGAAGTTTCCACCAGCTAGTTGATTCACTACACATTGATTGGTTGTGTTAATCCCACGATAGAAGGTTTGTTGCAACATGTTCTCCGTCACATCGTTGTTAGGACATTCCTTAACCATTGTTCTATAGCACTCTCAAATTTCGTCTAGTGGTTCATTTGGCTCTTGCTGAATGCCAAGATTTAATCCCAAAGGATAGCCATATGCCCGGAAAGAAAAACTTAGCAATGAACCTAGCCACCAACTCATCCTAAGTGTGTATTGAATGGTTTGGTAAATATTTCAACCAATCTAAAGCTTTACCCCGTAGAGAGAAGGGAAAATCCTTAGCCTAAATGCATCCGTGGAAGCATTAGTTTATTTGCTCCCCTAACATGTATTTTCACGACCCAAATTTCCAACCCAAGGGATCGTGATGGAGCCTAACACCATACTTGCTAGGCAAGCCAATGTTAGAAATTCAACTAACCGTTTCCTTCTAAAAAAAATTACTTCACCATAATAAAACAATTTAAAGTAAATATGAAAACTTCTACTGTCCAAAAATAATACCAGAATAATAATCGAAATAGCACTAAAGAGCCACGAACTAATACTATCTACACAACTACCTAGAGTTTGATGTCTGTAACGACCCGGCCGGTCGTTCCGAGAGTTTAGCCTGTTTCCCCCATTCCTGCTTCATTGTTTGTGTGGTCCGTCTCTTTAGTGTTGTGTTGTATTGGTTGGCTCGGGTTCAGAGTGATTGTGGAGAGAAATGAGACACTTAGTCTCTTAACTTGGTTCAATAGTTGGAAAAGTCAACCGAAAGTTGACTTATAGGTATATGATCTCGGAATGTGGTTTTTATGGTTCAAATGGCTTCGTAGGTTATTTGGGACTTAGGAGTGTATTGAGAATGTTATTCGGAGGTCCGTGGTAGAATTAGGCTTGAATTGGAGAAATAGGATTTTTGGCAATTTCCGATCAGCAGTGGAAAATTAGCTACCGGGGTCGGAACGGAATTCCAGAAGTTGGAACAGGTTCGTAGTGTCATTTGGGATTTTTAAGTAAAATTCCAGGTCATTCGGACATGGTTTTGTTAGTTTCGGCATCGTTGGCGAATTACGGAAGTTTAGAAATCCTTAGGCTTGAATTACATGTAAATTAGGTGTTTTGGTGTTGTTTTGGGTGTTCCAAGGTTCGACTAAGTCCGTGGGATAATATGAGGTATGTTGGTATAATTGGTTGAGGCCCCGAGGGGCTCGGGATTAATTTCGGATGGTTAATGGAGGTTTGGACTTGGAAAGTGCAGCAAAGCTGCTGCTGGTGCCAGTTTACTGGTGTGGTCGCACCTGCAGATGGGGAACCACAAGTGTGATGATCGCAGGTACGGTGGGCCATGCACAGATGCGAAAAAAAGAATGCTGGCCTAGGAGCGTAGATGCAATATTTTGGTTGAACCTGCGAGCCCGCAGGTGCGAGGTGAGGGCCGCAGATGCGGAAGTCGGGATTTAAGTCATAGTCGCAGGTGCGCACCTGGGACCACAAGTGCAGGTCCGCAGGTTCGAGAAATGTTCCGCAAGTGCGGTGATCGCTAGGAAAAAAGTATAAAAGGATGCCTTCGCAGATTTTCTAATATTTCACCATTTTGAAGATGGGTTTGGAGCTTTTGGAGGGATTTTGAAGAGGGATTCAAGGGGAACACATTGAGGTAACATTTTTGAACCTAATACTCGATTCTTTGTTGATATTTGACTGATTAGTCATGAAATTTGTGGGATTTAATGGTGTAATTTGAGGGGGTTAGGGCTTGGAAACTTGAGATTTGATTTAAGGATTTGAGGGGTCAATTGTCGTCGATTTTGATGTATTTGGTATGTATGGACTCGTGAGAGTGTAAGGATTCTAGTTGTGTGATCTTTGTCAAGTTCCGAGTAATGGGGTCGGGGGTCGGGTTTGACTGAATTTAGGATTTGTGACGTAATTTGATAATTTTGATGTGGGCTTTGCTCCTTTAGCACTTATTAATGATATAATACTGATTTTGGTTAGATTCAGGGCGATTTGTGGCCGAGTCGAGCGGAAAGGGCATTGCGAGTAGAGCTTTGGCTTGATTAAGGTAAGTAACGCTTCTAATCTTGGTTCTGAGGGTTCGAAACCCCGAGCTACGTGTTACGTGATTAGAATCGGGTGACACACATGCCAAATGATGGGCGTGCGGGCATGCACCGTGTGATTCGTGACCTGGTTCATTCCATGGCACCATTTATTGGTTCTCTCTTGTTGATATCTATGCTTCTGTCAATGTGACTGATGTGAATATTCTAGAGATCATGCTAAATATTTTGTTAAGGCTTCACGCCGATACTGTTGAGACCCGAGCGGTCGTCTTAATGCGAACATGTTAGAGATCATGCTAGATATCATGTTAAGGCTTCACGCCGATGTTGGAGACCCGAGTGGTCGTTCATTGATGTCATCTCATGTGTTTCATTGATATTATATACTCAATCCTGTCACTGCATATCATATCATCTCTTAGTCTCGGTAATTGTTGTTTTGCACATTATATCATTGAGTCGGGCTAGTTCATGCATTGTGAGCCCATGTGAGCGAAATTGGAGAATGATGACTGAGTGAGGCCGAGAGCCTGATATTGAGCGATAGATATATGGATCAGACTGCAGTCCGCAGAGGTATTGGGTCAGGCTGCACACCGCAGCGATATAGCGCTTGGGCTGTAAGAGCCCCTCCAGAGCCTGTAACACACCCCCAGTGAGCGCAGTGATGTTTGAGGGATGGATCTTCCCTGGACATGGATCTTGTCCGAAGTGTTTATGCTTGGAGATGGATCTTCTCCACGAGGCTAGATTGGCCTGTTTCCGTTGGTACTGAGCGACTGAGATTAATGACGTGTGCACATATTCTGGGATGGATATTCCCTAGGCCGTTGAGCCATATACAATACCAAGTGGTTGTGAGGTGTATCATTATCTGGAGATGGATATTCTCCTTAGGGCTAGATCGGCCTTCCTCAGTACTGAGTGACTTCTGTCTGATGTGTATATATTCTGGGAGGAATCTTCCCTGGCCATGCGAGCCATATACAGTACTGAGTGGACGAGTATTTGAGAGTGAGAGCACATTGTGAATTTCATATTGTTGATGCATTGGCATGTAAAATACATCGAGGTATATATGTTAAACTGTTTGGAACTGTGTTTATCTTACCACTTGAGTTGTCTAGTTAACTGAAAGCATGCCTAAATTTCTATACATTTATTCTGTCATAAACATGGAGGTTTAGTCTGTCACTACCTCTCAATCCACATGTTGGATTTGTTACTTACTGAGTTGGTCTACTCACATTACCCCCTGCACCTTGTGTGCAGATTCAGGTGCCAGGAATGAGTGAGAGCTGGTCTACTCTCTGGGAGCACTTCAGAAATTGCAAGGTAGATGTACGGCGTCTACAGCCTTGTCTCTCTCCTTCCTATTAGTCATTTTGTTTATTCTTATACTGGTTTGTAGTAAGGGAACAATACCAGATTTTGTATTTCCTTTTTAGTTGCTCATGACTGATGACTCCGGGTTTTGGGGCTGTATTTAAATGTTTTACCTAACTTTATTTGCTTTGAAATGCTAAAATGGAAGATTTATGAAATACCAGTTGATATGGAATTAAACGAAAGGTTTTTCTTATGTTATGCTTAGTGAATTGGCTAGCCTAGTATCACGATAGGCGCCATCACAGCCGGGTTGGTTTCCGGGCCGTGACAGTGTAACAATCCACGAACTACTAAAGAGTACTACAAATAATTGGGCTAAAAGAAATATGTCTCTATTTTGAATGAAATAAAACATCAATCTATATAGATAAGGGAAAAGACTCCAGGAATCTACGGACACCAGCAGATCTACCTCGTGTCTCCGCATAAAAACTCAACTATGCTCAAAGAATCAACTCTGACCGGTACCTGGATCTCCACAAGAAGTGCAGAGTGCAGTATCAGTACAACTGACCCCATATACTGAGTAAGTGCCGAGACTAACCTCGGCGAAGTACTGACGAGGCTAGGACAGGACACCACATAAAACCTGGACATATATAAACATACTAGCAGCAATAATAGCAATTAAAGAGTTAACATTATATCCAATAATGGGAAGGGACCATTCTATGGGGAATTTAACATAAGGAGTGAGAAAAACAACAAGACAACAATGAACAGTAATCAACAATAATTTAAAGCAACAAGAATAGAAAAGGAACTCGCACGGCACCACCCTTCGTGCTTTTACTCTCATCCTCCCCATATCATAAATAAGCATACAGGGCATCACCATTCGTTCTTTTACTCTCACAATGTATTTCATTCAGGCACGGCATCACCCTTCGTGCTTTTAATCTCACAATGTATTTCATTCAGGCACGACATCACCCTCTATGCTTTACACTCTTCCTCGCAATAGAATATATTTGGATCATGCACGACCTCACCCTTCGTGCTTTACAGTCCTCCTTACCAATCATAGAATCATTAACAACATACAAAGAGGAATTTTGCAGGAAATCGATATTTCATCATAGTTTCTATTTTCATTTATAATTTCAATATCAATTCAATATTCACAATATTATCCATCATGGTGGAACCGGGTACCAAACTTCCAACATTTCAACAACAATAATCACAAGTAATAGGCTTTACAACTACCAAAATAACAAGAATTTACTTTCACTCGCATGTTATGACCTGACCACAACGTATAGGTACTCAGCACCTCGCATATACATTGGATTTAGCTACAAAACAGGAAACAAGTAGTCACACAATACCTATTCCCTCAAGCTAAGGTTACACACAATACTTACCTCGAATTCACTAGACACTCACTGCTCAAGCACTACTTTTCCTTTAGAATTGGGCTTCAACCCACTCGAATCTAATCACAATTGGGTTCAATATCATTAATTATTGCTAAAGGTACTAACTTTAATGAAAAGCTATGGTTTTCCTATGTTTTCTTATCAAAATATGAAAATCGACCCCAGGCCTTGGTCTAAACTCGAGGTTCGGACCAAAATCTATTTACCCATTCTCGCCCCAGTCCGGATATACAATCGATTTTGGGATCCGACCTCAATTCGAGGTCTAAATTCAATAATTTTGAAATTCCTAAGTTCTACCCAAAAACCCCAATTTTTTTTACCATGAAAACTCTAGATTTTTGGTTGAAATATTGTTAAAAGTTGTTATGGATCGAAAGGAATTAGTTAGAGATCACTTACCAATGATTTGGAGAATTTTGGGTTTTTGGAAAATCGCCTATGGAGGTTTGGGGTTTGAGAGAATTGAAAAATGGGTGAAAATCTCGTCAAAAATATGTTTTAACAGGTTGCGAGTATTGCAATTGCGATCATGGGTTCGCAATTGCGAACCCTTCGGATTTTAGCAGTCATCGCAAATGCGATGAAATTGTCGCATTTGTGACATATGGGGAGTTCGCATTTGCGTCCAGAAATCTCGTATTTGCGAGTGTAAGGCTAGCCCAGGACTTTGCATTTGTGAAGCCTGATCTTGCAATTGCGAGATCAGAGGCCTGCCAACACCAGGCATCAGTTGTGCAGATTTTTTCTAAGTATAAACACTCTGTAGCCTACCCAAAACTCACCCGAGCCCTCGGGGCTCCAAACCAAACATGCACGTAAGTCTAAAAATATCATACAGACTTACTCGTGAGATCAATTCATCAAAATAACATCAAAACTACAAAATTTAATCTCAAAACTCAAGATTTTCTCAAGAACACTCAAATTTTCTAACTTTTCAACCGGACGTCCAAATTACGTCAAATCAACTCCGATTCTCATCAAACTTCATAGATAAGGCTTAAATATCAAAACAAACTTGTTACGAGCTACGGAATCAAAATACGGACCCGACGTCAACAATTTCACCTATTATTTCATTTCTTTATTTCCTGTAATAACCAACACAATGATTTTCTTCAAAAAATGTTTTCTAAGGCTAGGGACCTTGGAATTCAATTCCGGGCATATGCCCAAGTCCAATATTTTACTGCGGACCTCCCAGGATCGTTGAAACACAGATCTAGATTCGTTTACTCAAAATGTTTACCAAATTCAACTAAAACAAAATTTTTAAATCTAAAAATTTCTGTTTCTCATATTTTCACTTAAAAGCTTTCAGGATTCACTCCCGAACTACACACGCAAATCGAGGTAATTAAAATGAGTCTTTTTAAGGCTAACGAGCCTAGAATAGTGTCTTAATTCATAAGACGGCCCCTTTGGGTCATCACAATCTCCACCTCTAAAATAAACGTTCGTCCTCGAACGGACATAGAAAAATACCTGAACTAGCAAACAAGTGGGGATATCTACTCTGTATGTTCGACTCGGACTCCCAAGTAACAGACTCAACAGGCTGACCTTTCCACTCAACTCGAATTAAAGGATAACTATTTGACCTCAACTAACGGACCTGGCGGTCTAAAATGGCTACCGACTCCTCCTCATAAGTCAAATCTTTGTCCAATTGGACAGAACTGATATCTAACACGTGGGACGGGTCACCATGATATTTTCGAAGCATAGATACATAAAATACCGGATGAACTGAGGATAACCCTGGAGGCAACACAAGTCTATAAGCTACCTCTCCCACTCTATCAAGAATCTGAAATGGTCTGATATACCTAGGGCTCACTTTCCCTTCTTCCCAAATCTCATAACACCCTTCAGGGGTGATACCCGAAGTAATACCCTTTCTCCAACCATGAATGCTACATCACGAACCTTACGGTCGGCATAAATCGTTTTCCTAGACTGAGCTACACGAATAGTTCAGTATTCATGTATCCATGGCAGACCAATATTCAGTCAATGCAGTAATCATTCAGTTCAATATCTCAAGAGTTCAGTAATCATGTATTCATTCAGCTTAGTATGCAAGTAATAATGCAAGTTCATGTTTCCACCAGACCTGTTTAAGGTCCAGAGTTAGAAGAAGTTATAGTCACGACAATCATTGGAGGACGAATGATCCCAAGGGGGAGATAATGTAACACCACGTACATTCGGATTAGGTATGGATATGTTAAATGGGTATTAATTTGATATATTAGACATATGAAGTCCTATCGGGATGAGTATGTGTAACACCCCGTAAATTCGGCTTAGGTATGAATGTGTTAAATGAGTAGTAAGGTTATATTTTGGGCATGTGAAGTTCTATTATTATGAGTATGGGTGGAGATAGTTATTTTAGAATTAAGACAAAGAATGAGGTATACAAGATTCGATAAAATCTACGAAGTTTACAAAAGGTCAGTCTTGCAGGAAGTTTAGTGAAAAACTTGTAAGGTATTTGGGAAAAAAGAAAACATGAAACTTTTAAGCCTATGAAATAGATTTCCAAATACATATTGTGGAATCCAAACAGATATCTGTGCAAACAGTTATGTGCGTTTTACAAAATTGTAATGACCCGACCGGTCGTTCCGTGAGATTTGCCCCGTTTCCCCCATTTCTGCAATTGTTATACATTGCTAGCCTGATTTTGTTGTGTTGGGTCAGTTGGTTTGGGTCCGGAGTGGTTATGGTTAGAATTGAGGCATTTAGTCTCTTAAAGTAGCCTAATAGTTGAGAAAGTCAACTGAGAGTTGACTTGTTGGTAAACGAACTCGGAATGCGGATTGTATGGCTTAGATAGCTTCATTAGGTGATTTGGGACTTAGGAGTGTGTTCAAAATATTTTTGTGAAGTCCGGTGTAGAATTAGGCTTGAATTGGCGAAAGTTAGTTTTAGGAGATCTCCGGTCGGCAATGGAAAATAGGCTATCGGGGTCGGAATAGAATTCCGGAAGTTGGAGCAGGTTCGTAATATCATTTTGGATATATATGCAAAATTTCAGGTCAATCGTAGGTGTTTTGGTTGGTTTCAGCATAGTTGGCGAAATTTGGAAGTTTCAAAGTTCATAGGCTTGAATTTGATGTAATTTTGGTGTTTTCATGTTGTTTTTGGTGTTTCGGAGGCTCGACTAAGTTGGAATAATGCTATGGGGTGTGTTGGTATGTTTGGTTGGGGCCGCGAGGGGCTCGGGATTGATTTTGGATGATTGGCTGGGTTTTGAACTTGGAAGATTTGCAGAAATAACTGCAGGTGTGATTTTATGGTGTTGACTGCACCTGCGGATGGAAAGCCGCAGGTGCGATGTCGCAGGTGCGATGGGCAGTGCGCACATGCGAAAAAGGCTAGGAAGGGGATTTTCAGCAGGTGCGAAGTTTTGGTCGCACCTGCGAAGCCGCAGGTGCGGAGGATTTGCCGCAGGTGCGGAATTGGTCCGTAAGTGGGATTCCGCAGGTGCGCACCTGGGGCTGCAGGTGCGGGTCCACAGGTGCGACTAAATGTCCGTAGGTGCGGAAATGCTGGCAGAAACAATATATAAAGGGCCTCCGCGAAAATTCTCTTATTTTCACCATTTTTGCATGCGGGAGGAGTTCTTTGAAGGCAATTTGGAGAAGGAAACTCGAGATTCTTCAGTAAAGGTAAGTTCTTTGGTTACTAACTTGTTTCAATGCTATTTTGTTCGGATTAGGCTTGAAAATTTAAGGATTTAAGTAGGGAAAAGGTTGGGAAGAAGGGGTGAAAATTTTGGAATTTCTTTTGAGGTTTTGGGTAGGCAATTGTGATCCGATTGTGATGATTTAGGTATGAATAGATATGTGGGAGGACGAGGTTTCTAGTGATGTAAAAATTACCGAATTCCGAAATGTGGGCCCGGGCTCGGGTTTTGCCGAATTTCTAAATCCTTGTATAATTTGGTAATTTTTTATTTGGTTGTGTTCCTTGGATATATATTAATGATATTAAACTGGTTTTGACTAGATTCGGAGCAATCGGGAGCCAATTTGAGGGGCAAGAGCATTGTGGACTAGTGTTGTGGACCGGTAGAGGTAAGTAATGGTTATAGATCTTGTCCTGAGGGTATGGGACCTCGGACTACATATTTTCTTACTGATTTTGGAATGGCGCACATGTCAGATGACGAGTATGTGGCGTGTACTGATTTTTGGGATTGGACTAGGTCATCTCCGCGACAACTAATGAGTTGCATATTTTACTCAAAAACCTTATGTTAAATCATATTCTAAAGATTGTTGAAATATTTGGGCTATAAGCCGTGTTTGGGGCCTCGTGCCGATCTGTTTAGACCCCTTGGGGGATTTTTTTTTACTGTTGTTTTACCTCACTATGTATTGATGATTTCACTCAGCCGCATTGTGCTTACTGTTTTCGAAACTTAGCATGATTTACACCACTTTGAGATTTAAACTAATGTTTTGGGTCTAGTACCCCGTTTTACTGATGCGCCCGAGGGGCCTTTTGAGTGGTTCTGCTGAGTGAGGCTGAGGGCCTGATTGTGAGGTGCTGAGTGATGATGAGGTGCTAAGAGATATTAGCGCTTGGGCTGAAGGAGCCACTCCGGAGTCTATACACACCCCCAGTAAGTGCACAGAGTGACGAGTGACGAGTTACGAGTGCTTGGGAGGCATGAGTGACTGTGAGGTGCTGAGTGATTGTGAGGTGCTGAGTGATTGTGAGGCATGCCCGGGGGGCTAATTATGATACATGTTATTGCCCGAGGGGCTACTTATGATTTTATTACATTCATTTGCATACCAAATATTTCGTTTTAAAGTTGTTAAAAATGTGCATTCTTTAAAGGAATTTTTCTGAAGTTGATTTTAAGGCATGATGATTTCGTATATCTATATTTACACTGCTGGAAAGTAAGGTTGTGCATATTGTGATTTGATGGCATTGATTTTATGTGTTCTGTTGCTGCTTAGATTTGATTTATTTTCATTACTACTGAGTTGGCGTACTCACATTACTTCCTGCACCTCTGTGTGCAGATTCAGGAGCAGATATCGCGCATTAGCCTTTTATTCCGCGCGGAGCTGGATTGCGGGATATAGAGGTAGTTATTCAGCGTCCGCAACATCTCTATTTTCCCATCTTGTTGTATTCAGCTCTTATTAGAAGGTTTTGTATTATAATAGTTTATTTTGGTTTATTCCTTTAGATGCTCATGACATGTTGGCTCCGGGTTTTGGGGTTGGCGGTATTGTGTAATTGGCCTACTTTATTCAGTAATTTCTATATATTTTATGAAACGCGTGAAGCTTGAATGGGATTTTCAAAAGAAATTGCGAACATGCGGTAGTCGGCTAGCCTAGTTCCACGATAGGCGCCATCACGGCACGTTTAGGATTTGGGTCGTGACAGTTTTGGTAGCAAAGCCTAAGTTACATAGGACTAACCGGTCATGAGCAGGTTTAGTAGAGTCTTGCGGATCGCTACGGAGACGTCTGTACTTATCTTCGAGAGGCTGCCGAACTTTTAGGAAATATTTCTATCTTTCTACAACTCTTTCGTGCTGATCTATTGATTCTTGAAATTTGAACTTACGTTGTTTCATTCTTTCATAGATGGTGAGGACACGCCATACCGAGCAGATTGACCAATTACCGGCTAGACCAACGAGAGGTCGAGGCCGCAGTAGAGGTAGAAGGCCAGCCCGCATAGCAGTCGGGGCAGTTCCACAGGTGCGACTAAATGTCCGCAGGTGCAAAAATGTTGGCAGAAACAATATATAAAAGGGCCTCCGCGAAAATTCTCTTATTTTCGAAATTTTTACATGCGGGAGGAGTTCTTTGAAGAAAATTTGGAGAAGGAAACTCGAGATTCTTCAGTAAAGGTAAGTTTTTTGGTTACTAACCTCGTTTTTATGCTATTTTGTTCGTATTAGGCTTGAAAATATAAGGATTTAAGTAGGAAAAAGGTTGGGAAGAAGGGGTGGAAAATTTGGAATTTCTTTTGAGGTTTTGGGTAGGCAATTGTGATCCGATTGTGATGATTTTGGTATGAATAGCATTGTGGGAGGACAAGGTTTGTAGTGATTTAAAAATTATCGAATTTCGAGACATGGGCCTGGGGCGCGGGGCTCGGGTTTGGTCGAATTTCAAAATCCTTGTATAATTTGGTAATTTTCGATTTGGTTGTGTTCCTTGGATATATATTAATGATATTAAACTGGTTTTGGCTAGATTCGGAGAAATCCGGAGCCAATTTGATGGGCAAGAGCATTGCGAACTAGTGTTATGGCCCGGTACAGGTAAGTAATGGTTATAAATCTTGTCCGGAGGGTATTGAACCCCGGACTACATATTTTTTTTACTGATTTTGGAATGGATCACATGTCGGATGACGAGTATGTGACGCGTATTGATTTTTGGGTTCAGACTTGATCCTTTCCGCGGCATCTAATGAGTTGCATATTTTACTCAAAAACCTTATGTTAAATCATATTCCAAAGATTATTGAAATATTTGGGCTATAAGCCGTGTTTGGGGCCTCGTGCCGATCTGTTTAGACCCCTTGGGGGCTTTTTTTAATGTTGTTTTACCTCACTATGTATTGATGATTTCACTCAGCCACATTGTGGTTACTGTTTTCGAAACTCAGCATGATTTACACCACTTTGAGATTTAAACTGATGTTTTGGGTCGAGTAACATGTTTTACTTATTCGCTCGAGGGGCCTTTTGAGTGGTTCTGCTGAGTGAGGCCGAGGGCCTGATTGTGAGGTGCTAAGTGATGGTGAGGTGCTGAGAGATATTAGCGCTTGGGCTGAAGGAGCCCTTCCGGAGACTATACACACCCCTAGTGAGCGCAAAGAGTGTCGAGTACCGGGTGCCGAGTGACGAGTGATTGGGAGGCATGAGTTACTGTGAGGTGTTGAGTGATTGTGAGGCATGCCCGAGGGGCTGATTATGATACATGTTTTTTCCCGAGGGGCTACTTATGATTTTACTACATTCATTTGCATACCAAATATTTCGTTTTAAAGTTGTTAAAAAAGTGCATTCTTTAAAGTACTTTTTCTGAAGTTGATTTTAAGGCATGATGATTTCGTATATCCATATTTACGCTGTTGGAAAGTAAGGCTGCGTATATTGTGATTTGATGGCATTGATTTTATGTGTTCTGTTGCTGCTTAGACTTGATTTATTTTCATTACTACTGAGTTGGCGTACTCACATTACTCCATGCACCTCGGTGTGCAGATTCAGGAACAGATTACGAGCATTTGCCTTTTATTCCGCGCGAAGCCGGATTGCGGGATATAGAGGTAGTTATTCAGCGTCCGCAGCATCTCTATTTTCCCATCTTGTTGTATTTAGCTTTTATTCAAAGGTTTTGTATTATAATAGTTTATTTTGGTTTATTCCTCTAGATGCTCATGTCATGTTGGCTCCGGGTTTTGGGGTTGGCGGTATTGTGTAATTTGCCTATTTTATTCACTAATTTCTGTATATTTTATGAAATTCTTGAAACTTGAATGGATTTTCAAAAGAAATTGCGAACATGCAGTAGTCTGCTAGCCTAGTTCCAAGATAGGTGCCATCACGACCGGTTTAGGATTTGGGGTCGTGACAAGAATAGAATGCAATATGCGCGGCCCGAGCACGGCTGTGCACATGTGGCAGTGTTCCTGCCATTTTGCGTGGTGAGGTGCGTGGTGAAGCCTACAGGTGCGCGGGGACGCACTTGGAGAGTCATTTTTAATGCCCTACTTCACCCCCCACATCCCCAAAACATAAAAACTTGCTCTAGAAAGGAAAGCTCTCAAAAACCTAACTCCTTAAGGGTCCCCAACCACCCAAGGTATGTTCTAATGGTGAAACTAAGTTAATTTTAATTTCCCAACATCTTATTAACATGGGTAAACTCTCCTTATCATATGATATTCTATTGTGACATCATTTTTGAGAGAAGGAACCCTAGAACTCGAATTCAAGGGGATTGAACTTCAAAGAGGTAATGTCTTCACCCTCTAATTTATTTATAGACTCTAGTTCATGAGTTATGTGTTGATGGGTTTGATAGAAAAGCATGAACAGTTATAGGTTTGGGTTGTTGATTATTTGTTAAGGGTGTTCCTTACTTTATGAGTGATGAAGAATGATGTTGATTATAACTATTGAGACTTTAGAATTTATCTAGGAGAAATATAATGGGTTATTGGGTGTAGAAACACCATTAACAAGGGCTATGAAGCTTTATGCCACCAAGTGTTTGATAAAAAGCCTAAGTGACCAAAACATGACTATTGTTGCTAATTTGGAATAACTTTGACTTGTATTTATATAGATTAAATTTGAAGGGTTGGAGAATGTTGTATTATGATCAAGAGCAGGAACTTAAGGTATGTGAGGCTAAATTTCTATGTTTGGGAATGTTAATGATTCTCCCTACACTATGTCTCTTTTACCATGTTACCAATTGCCTCAGAAATATAGTTAAGCCTAGCTCCTTGAATAGTTGCAGAGCTTCTATTCTCTATCTTTGTAACTCGTTCATGACTTTCATTCTGAACATTGTGAAATCAGTGTAATCAATATAGACTTGGGTTTGATGCTCATGAGTCTCAGTCTAGATTACTCAGCATGTCATAAACGGTTGAAGTTTCTATTTTCATAATCAGTTCATGTATATATGTCTCAGTCTAGCTCTATTCAGCATTCAAGTATCATGTAACTCAGTATGGTTCAGTATCATGTATTTCAGTATGATTCTCAGTTCCTGAATGTTGAACACTTGTATTTGGGCCTGAGGTCGTAGTTTATATGTTTTATGCATGTTTAGGCCTGAGGCTGTAGTTTATGCTTTATGCATTTTTGGGCTTGAGGCTGTAGTTATGTATACGTATACTTGGGCCTGAGGCTGTAGCTTGTGCACATATATATTGGGCCCGAGGCCATAGCTTATTCAGATAAACCGGTTGTTCATCATTCAGGAGAGGGAGTATTCATACCCTTACTTCCTTTGTGCAGTTCAATTACTAGTTATCAGTTCACTTATCCGTTATCATTTCAGTTTCAGTTTAAATAGTTATCATTTCAGTTATCAATTGTCAATTCGTAGTTATCAGCTTAGTTTCAGTTTCAACATTTATAATTCTTTCTTTCAGTTGCTTTACGTACCAGTGCAATTCAAATGTACTGACGTCCCTTTTTGCGCGGGGCCTGTATCTCACGATGCAGGTAATGATTTACAAGTTGACGATTCAGAGCGCTAGATTCTCATACCAGCTATTTGGCGATCCTTAGTTCTTTCAGGGCATTATCATTACCTTACAGTCTTCAGTATTTTTAGTCAGTCAGTGTTTCCAGTACTTCATTAGAGGCTTCATAAACTAGAGTAATAGTTATACAGAGTTGCAGGCTTTTCATATTAAGTTATGTTGGCTACAAATATGTTTCAGAATTGTATTAGTATTTCCGCACTTTGATTTATAACATCCAGACTTTTAGTATATTAGCGTGTGCTAGTTTATCTTCCTCATTCAGTATGTTATGATATCACATGTTGATTCAGTCAGCTAGTTGGTTCGCTCGATCACATGTAGTCAGGCACCGAGTGTTGTGTTACGTTCAGGCCTAGGTTCGGGGCGTGACACTGAGACCCATGAGTACCTGAAACTCTCTGCAAAGCCGGTAATGCAAACTGAACTGGCTGACCCACAAAACCTCTACCGTGTCGAACCCTACCTATAAAATAAGGAACAACAGATCTCTCTGGTCTACGAGACCTCATCGCCTCCCTGGACTCTCTCTCTCGTGACCTCGTCTGTCCTCTCGCTCCCGGTCCCACATGCCCTCCAACCGGCAAGCGACCCCTACCACCTGTTGAACGAAACATATGACTCCAACTCTCGAGCCATATTGAACCGAATATCATGCCTAAGCCTTTTAATGAATCTATGGACTCGCCCTCTCACTGTAGCAACTAAGGCAGGTGCATGCCTGGCCAAATCACTGAATCTGATGGCATACTCTAATACTGACATAGTTCCCTGGCGCAACTGCTCAAACTTCGCACGCCATGCATCCCGAAGGGACTGGGGTACGAACTCTCTCAAGAACATCTCTGAAAAACTGACTCCACGCAAGTGAAGCTGACTCAGCCGGGCTACCCAACTCATTGCCCGCCACCACTGATAAGCCGCTCCCTGAAGCTGGAACCTAGTAACAGCAACCCCACTCGTCTAAATGCTATCCAAAGTGTGGAGGATGCTATGGCACACCTCCGAAAAACCATGTGCACTCTCTGAAGCCGAACCGCTGAATGTAGGAGGGTTATATCTATTGAACCTTGAAAATCTAAGCTGCTCTCCCTCAGATGTTGCTGCTCTGACCATGAGCTGAACTGGAACCACAGGCTATGTCATCATGACACCTGGAACCTGACCAACGTGAACTCGCTGCTCTGGAGTGTGGATGGTGGGAGTCTGGGCTCCTTCCCTGGTCGGTGAAGTAACTGGTACAACCGAAACTAACCCCGCCTGAGCCAATATACCAAACATGCTCAGGGATTGTGCTAAAGTCTTCTGAAGTCCGGAGATAACATCAGGCGCCTCCGGTACCTGTCCTCTAACTGGAGCAACTGGGGGTTCCTTGACTGCTGCTCTAGTAGCTGCTCTAGCTGCAACACGTACTCCTCGTCGGCCTCTGCCTCTGCCCCTAGCAACATCTGCCTCAGGGCTAACGTCATTAGGAACCGTAGCTCGTCTCCATACCGATCTGCATGACTCTAATATACACGTTCATGACTCGTAGCACCTATGAAACTAGAGCTCTGATACCAACTTGTCACGACCCAAATTTCCCCTCCATTGGGTATCGTGATGGCACCTAGTCTTAAGGACTAGGTAAGCCTAACATTCATGGAATAGCAACAATAATAAATAAAATCTAATCTTTTCTGGAAAAAAAAAAGAATTCTTTATACAATGAGCATATTCTTAAAACCCGGTAGTACAAGTCATAAGCTCTATAGAGTTTACTACAACTTCTAAGTAGAACTGTTAGGAAGTAAGTAAAACATTGTAAATACAAAATAGAAAGGTGACTCCGAAGCCTGCGAACGCAGCAGCAGGTTTCCTTGAGTTTCCTCAGCAAGAATTCGCACAGCAGTCAACACCTGGATCTGCACAAAAATGTACAGAAGTGTAGTACGAGCACACCACATTGGTGCCAAGTAAGTATCAAGACTAACCTCGGTGAAGTAGTGTCGTGGACTAGTCAAGACACCCACTGGTCTAATAAACTAGACAGGCATGAGTACAGAAATAGCGGAGATATAACATCTATCTAATATCTACACGACATGGCTAACAAAAGAATGACTACAATAAGGAAGGAAAAACAGTAAACACCAACGGATAATCAAAATAATACATCGAAGGATGGACAGGAACACAATCCAAATCCGGAAATCACAATACAACAAGGACAAGTAGTAACTCATCACTGCATTAGTCTCCAAATCAGGCCTTAGCCACAAATCACAATAAATTTGTCAAAATCTTTGAGTATAAACTTTCACCCGCAAGTTTTATGTTGAAAGCTTTAAGGTAAAAATCCTTTTCAATAGAAAATTCTTTTGAAATATACTTTCCCAAGAAATGTCTCTCAAACATAGTTTGCTTAAAGATAAATTCTTTTCAAATATACTTTTTCAAATAAAATGTTCTTCAAACATAGTTTTTCTTCAACACAAACGCTTTCCAAATATACTATTCCAAAGAAATGTACATCAACATAGTTTTATTCAAGATGAATGTTTTTTTCTCAAATATACTTTTCCAAAAAAATATACTTCAACATAGTTTTACTCAAGATAAAGGTCTTTCCAAATAAATATCTTTTAAACATAGTTTCTTTAATAAAATCTATCGGGATCCCGTCCCATAGTTCTGAATTTATCATACAACACAGATGATCTCCCGGAATACGTCTGTAGTACCAAAATATTGTGCAGTATTGGGGATCTCCCGGAATACGTACGTAGTCCCAAAATAAATATGCAGTACAGGAGGATCTCCCGAAATACGTCCGTAGTCCCAATTTAAATATGCAGTACAAGGGGATCTCCTAGAATACGTCCGTAGTCCCAATTTAAATATGCAGTATAGGGGATCTCCCAGAATACATTCGTAGTCCCAATTTAAATATGCAGTACAGGGGGATCTCCCGGAATATGTTTGAAGTCCCAATTTAAATATGCAATGCAAGAAACAAAGATAACAATTATAGCATGGCAGAAAACTCGTACATCACCACATCAAATACAAAGCAACGATGACAACAATACAAATTCGGCGAATAAATCAATACAAGAACTTCAATTCACAAAGAAACATTAGAACATCATTCACAAAAAATTGTCAGGGTAAAGAACTCTAAGTGTAAAGAGAAGAGCTTAATCAGGGAAAAACAAGACGTAGCAACGAATCTACAATATTCAAGCCAACAATAAGAAGCCAACACACGTCAAATAATTCCAAGTAAGGACAAGTCTACTAAGATATAAGTTATCTAAACTCCTTATGAGGTTGATCAATTTTTGAGAGATATTCAACAATTCAAATGAGGGTAAGCAGTAAAAGATACTCGTAACTCCAATCAAGGAAAAACAATTATAGGATAGATAATACTAATTTCAATGAGATAAGTAGTTTATGAAAATATAGCATGACGATAGAAGCGGTAAAACCTTTGGTTAAGTCAAATCAGGGTCAAGTAGGCAGTAAGGGTAAATCCTAAAGAAATTATCTCTAATCAAGGCATGTAGAGGTAAAACTAGTAAATAAGAACTCAAGCGTAACAAGAACAACTTCATACAGGGTGAATATAAGGACCTAAGAACCCTAAAAGGTTAACCTTATAAAATAAGTCCGAGCAGACACTCGTCACCTCGTGTACACGGACTACAATCAACATACAAGACTCAAATCCTAAGGGGTAATTCCCCCACACAAGGTTAGGCGAGATACTTACCTAAAAAACGACAACCCGGTGCTCTAAAATGGACTTCTCGGGAATAAGACATTCGGACGGCTCAAATCTACTCGAAACAACTTCAAAACATAAATAAGCACATAAGGAACTATTACGGATCATAGAGCCTCAAACTTTACAAAATTCTAAAAATCGGTCCAAAAGTCGACCCCCGTGCCCGCACCTCAGAACCCAACAAATTTTTACAAAATCCGAATACCATTCCAATATGAGTTCAACCATGCAAAAATTATCAAATTCCGATACCATTTCGTCCCTTAAATCGTAATTTTTCATTTTAGAAATTTTCTTAAAAACCAACATTTTCCCCAACTAAAAACACATTTTAAATGATAAAAATAAAGATTAAATCATGGAGTATATTTGATTCTAAGTGAAGAACACTTACCCAATCGAATTTCTTAAAAAAGCCAACAACGAATCGCTCAAAACCGAGCTCTACAAGTCAAAATATGGTAAAAATGGTGAACCCTCATTTTTTGGAATATATTATGTCTGCCCAGATTTTTGTGCATCGCGATCGCGAGAGAAGGGATGCGATTGCGTAGAAGAAAAATAGCTGCTGTCAAAAATGAGTTATGCAATCGTGGAAGGGCTTATGTGATCGCCTATAGGGGAGTAGGTAGGCTTATGCGATCGCGTGAGGAGACGAGCGAACGCGTTGAACAAACGGCAACACCTTACGCGAACGCGTGGTACTTCCTGCGAACGCGAAGAAGAAATAACTAACAACCCCTAATTTCTACTATGCAAACGCGGGGAAGGGGATGCGAAAGTGAAAAGTGAAACATGCAGAGTTACGCGATTGCGTGGGGTAATATGCAAACGCAAAGAAGAAAATATGGCAGGTCAACTTACACTACGCGATCGCAACTAGAACTACGCGATCGCGGAAGGGAACATCAGACACCAGAATAACAGTTCAAAAATAGGGGAAAATGACATGTATCCCATCCAGAACACACTCGAGACCCCCGGGACCATGTCTAAACACACAAGCAAGTCATATAACCTAACACGGACTCGCTCGAGGTCTCGAATCAAGTCTAACAATGACGAAACGACGAATCACACCATAAATCTAACTTATGAACTTTAAAACTTCAAACTTCTAAACTCGTGCCGAAACCTATCAATTCAACCCGGAAAGACGCCAAATTTTGCAGACAAGTCCCAATCGACATTCTGGAGCTATTCCAACTCTCGGAATCGCATTCTGACCCCGATATCCCAAAAAGTCAACTGTGGTCAAACTTCTCCATTTCCAAACTTCACAGTTTTTCCAACTTTCGCTGAATTGCCTCAAATTACTATACTGACCTCCAAATCCAAATTCGGACGCACGCCTAAGGTCTAAATCATCATACAAAGCTGTTGACATTATCCGAAACTTATTCTGGAGCCTTTTACATAAAAATTTAAATTCCTGTCCAATTCCACCGCTTAAGCTTCCAAAACTAAAATTCTTCTTCCAATTCGACTCCGGATCATCCGGTAACTGAATCCAACCATACATGCATGTCGATATACACAATGTGAAGTTGTTAAAGACCTTATGCCACCGATGTATTTAGTATGTATAACTACTCCTAGAAAGGCTTATGACTCGTACTACCGATTTTAGAAAAATATAATGTTATAGTGGATTCCTTTTTCTAAAGTTGTCACATGTTCTTTATTATTGTATTCAGTAAATGTTAGGCTTACCTAGTCCCTAGGTGTCATCACGATACCCAATGGAGGGAAAATTGAGTCGTGACAGAACAATGTTCAGATTCTCTTGCCATGACTTGAAGTTAGTGCCATTCAACATAGGAATTGAAGTGATGTTGGCAGTAATATTTGCACGAGTAATTTCAGCTCAATCAGAGAACAACAAACGACGAAATACGCTCAGATAAAACTTACAAAATAAAAATAAATCTCAATAAAGGTAGACCCCATCTCAAGGTACCGTTCACTTCATTAATGTTTTATTTCTGGACAAAATATTAACTTGTAAATGGTATCTTGGAGTAGTAATCAAATACTGATAATAAAGAACATGTCGAATATTAGATCTTTCTTTGGACCAATTTATTATTCACACGTAAAATTAAATAATTATCACGCGTTTATTACAACAAGAAGCACATGTAATTCTGATAAACATTGACCTTCGTTTGAACCAATCAATATTCACATAAGTTACACGCACAAACATTTTATATTTCAAAACAAATAAATCTCTACAAGAGAGGTCACTTTGGCACATCAAGCGTTGATGCGAGACTAAATTGCATAGTTTTACATGTGATATACCTTACATTTTATGTGCATTAATGATAAAATTACACTTGTTATATGCTTAATGGAGCTTATTTCATGTGTAGGTGAAGTGGAGATGGAAACGGGGCTAAAAGGATGCAAATACGTCGAAAATACGCAAAAGGAGACACCCGGGCGATAGCCGGGCATTTGCCCCCTAAAGCCTGGCACCCCCTGGCGTTAGGGGGCCGTTTGCCCCATAAATCTTGGTACCCCCTGGCGTTAGGGAGGCGTTAGGGCCCTAACGCCAGGCCTGCCCTGGCTTTAGGGGGGCGTTAGAGCCCAAACGCCCGGGTACCCCAGTTTCGCCCAAGTCCGAGTTTTGACGAGTTAAGTGTTTTCCGGTTGAAATAGAAGTCTCCTACACGGTTAGGGTTCACCCTAAACCTATAAATAGACTCCTAAAACACAATTAAAGGGGGATTTTCGTGAATCAAAGTAGAGAAGGAGAAAATTCCATTGAAGTGCAAGAACATCGATTTCTACATTTAGTATTTCTTACTTTATATTTCAATTATGCAATTGCTTGTAGTTTTGTTTC
>MDKJ01029374.1:0-64321 GCA_005239525.1 Nicotiana knightiana
AGTTAATTGCTAGTTTATTATTATTGATTGTAGAATTAGTTAATCATCACCAAATTGATACTCTAAATTCTTGAGAAACTTGATTAGACAACAATTTAGTATTTTATAAACTCAATTGATACGTAAATTCCCTGTGGGATTGACTCTGGGAATAATACCCCAGGATTATATTTGCAACGCCCGCTTAGTCTTCTACAAGACATAGTTGAGCGTGATCACCTGATACAAAGATAAGACTGCCACCATCTGTGGGCCTTGCTCTCCAACTAAAATGTGGTGAAGGCCACCCCATTTGACTCCAATACTCCCATATTGTGCAGTCTATCTCTGCAACGATCAATAAAGTACTGTGGGTCCTCATGTTGCTCACTGCCAAAGACAAGAGGATGTAGCCTGGTTCATCTATCTAATCGCTTCTACTGCTCAACGTACGCGGCTAGCTTGGGCTCTAGAATAATCGCTGTAACTGGCTGAGCCCCGCCTACGGTAGTGCACCTGGGGTCTGATATACAACAGTAGCATGGCCTAGAGCCTGAGTGGTAGGGGTCTGTGCCTCCCCTCCCGCCTGAAATGTGTCTAGGTCTGCTAGAAATAAACCAGCCTGCGTCATAGAGTCCATGAACCGTATCATACGACCCATGACGTCCTGAAATCTCGGTGCAGTCATGAAATTTACCGAGAGCCGGATCGGCTACAAGCGCTTCATCCAACTCCTCAATGGAAGGATCCTCTACTGGATCTACTGGTGGTACGGTGGGGGAAACTCTAGGATGAACTCGTCCTATAACAGGAGCTCGAGCCCTCCCTCGGCCTCTACCTCGGCCTCCAACAACAAGGGGAGAAACTCCTCTACCGCTGAGTATATCTGACGTGTGCATTATCACCATCTATGAGAGAATAAGAGATAGATACTTAGAACAACATTAACTACATGATAGAAGATGAAGCAAGAGAAGTTTCCTAACACCCTATAGCCTCTCGAAGATAAGTACGGATGTCTCCACACCGATCCGCAATAGTCTATTAGGCCTGCTCATGACTTGTGAGACCTATGTGAACCTAGTGCTCCGATCCAGAATAGTGTGTACACTGCCGATGGTCAACCGACACGAACCATAGATGCCTCTAAATATATTGTCGAGGTGTTCGACATGATCACAGGAATAGGGAAACTCTACAAACTCCGATCAACGACTACTACATGGGAATAATAGTCAAAGAAGGCATAATTTTTGCTAATAATCAAGTATTCCACCAAAACTCAAGGTAATGAAGCTCGGTCTCATAAAGTCTCGTATCCAATTTCAATTATAAATTCAAGTAATTAAACTAACAAGTTGGATTCAATTAATACAAGTATTGCATGCTAAAGTCCTAAATCTATAGGACATAAACATGACTTTTATCAACGTACGAACTCTCGTCACATCGCGCGTACGTAGAAACCACAATTATTAGCAAATAATAATGTAAAACACGTACGGGGATAATACCCTCTCACAAGGTTAGGCAAGAGACTTACCTGGCTTCCAAGTCCTCTTACCAGTCCACAAATCAGACTAAAAGCCTCAAATCGGTTCAAAGTAATCCGAAACTAGCCAAAAGTCGTACAAACTAATCAATATATGCTCAAAAATTCATAATTAACTATTAGAGTAATTACCCAACCCAACTTGGAAGATTACTAAAATTCACCCCTAGGCCTACGTGTTCGGACTCCGAAATTTTCGTAAATAAATATTACCCATAACCTCACGAACACAAATATATAATTTATACTCAACTCCACAATCATTTTTGTGGTCTAATCCCATTTTTACCAAAACCCAGGTTTTTCAACAACATCCTAAAATTAACAATTTACATGTTAAAATCTACCCATAATCTATGTATTAAACTCACATTATGTAGAGATTACTTACCTCAAGGTGCTAGGTGAAAACCTCTCCAAAGAGCTCTAAAATGACCATATTTTGAGAGAAATGAACAAAATGAGCCTAAGTCCCATTTTTAATCAAGTTACTGCTCTGTGAATCCTTCTTCACGATCGCGACAGTTCCCTTGCGATCTCGAAGGAAAAGTAGCCAAGGCTCTAAAATGCACATCCCAAACGTGATGCAAGCCTAGCGAACACGAAGGCTTGCCTGACCTACCCTACGCGAACGGGAGGGGATTTTCACGAACGCGAAGACCAACAGCCTTCCCCCTCCCCAGCTGGCCTTACCCTACGCAAACGCGAGCCCATATATGTCACGCCCCGAAATCGGGGAGCACGACCGACGCACAACCGAGTGAACCCGACCGAGCAAGCCTGTTATATTTCCTTCTACCAAAACTCATTCATGAATAAATAGGAGATGTACTCCATTAATCAATAATATCCAATTTCCAAGTTAAAACATAATTTCCAAAATATGAAGATAATATTATTTTTGGTTGGGAGAACTTTAGCACTGATATACCACTATTCACAATATCACCGTACTTTTAGTACAGAGTACGATCACGATCCGATCGGCTAGGCCATCTCACCAGTGACATCAACCATAATCACAATTTCAATTACAGTTTCCAACACAATCATCACCATATGTGTGGCATGGTGTCTGATCACTACCCGATCGGCTATCATATTTTTCTATCAATCATCTCACCCCAATTAAGGGGAATAACTTTATCACATCAATCTCATCCCAAATAAGGGGATAATTACAATCCAATCCTACACCGGCACGTGTAGTTTCAGGGTTAGGTTATTTCAACCTACCCTTTCTCGGTGACTATCGATACTCCCAAAAATATTTTTGATTTGCTTACAAAGAAAGAAAAAATACAAATGCATTTACCTCATAACCTTTCATACCGTATATAGCCTCATTGGCACTTTCAACAACTTTCAACATCATTATTTCATTGGCTATATTGGCCATACTTATGATTCTTCATTCATATCACAATGGCCGTATTTCATATTTCACACTTTCATTTCTCCCCTTTCATGGATCATCATCATAAATATCAACAAATAGAATATTCCGGAAATCACAAATTTAGGTTCATTAGTAATTAAGGCTTTAAATACAATGGATTTCTTTCCAAGAAATGGAGTAAAATGATTGGAAATCTAAGCACAAGTTAAAATCATAAACAAGTAACACATAATTTATTCTTGAAACACTTTTCCCCAAAAAGGGCAATACACAATTTAAACTCACGAATATGTAAGAACGCAAAACACATCGAAACTACTTACAAAGCATAACATTAATTAAAATAGCCACATATGGGCATCACTTGAGTTAATAATCTTTTAGGCAATTCTATTTTCAAAGTCATTTCTAGAACAGTTGAATCAAAGCTCATTTCATAATCTTTCACACATCATTTAATTTCGTTGGATCCATCGGCCACAAGTATAACTTTCACTCTTGGCACATTGACCACACTTCATATCCCAATTCACTTATTTCACTCCCAACCATTTTTATAGATTATAAACAATAAGACATCTCCAATCAAGTCTTTAGGTACACATACGAGCAATTAAGAGTCTTAAGCATATTGGAAATTTTCACACAATTTGGCATTATAACCTCCATTTGAAACACGACTCAAAGACATAGAATTTTAATACACATCATTCTTGAACACATACCCAAAGGATAACATAATGTGTTAGAAAATTCATAACACATTTCGAATACATAATTCTCGAAACTTTTCTTATTCGGGACAATCGAATTTGTTGGGAACAACTCGGAATATAGAATAAGGAACTTGAGACAACCATACTTGAAACTTACGGGAACATCACGAAATTAAATTCTAAGACAGTAATTTAGCCAACATACCTCGCTTTGAGCTTTTCTTAAATTACTACAACGTTCAGAAAATTATAGCAATCCCAATCTATTTTGAGACATTACAAAATTGAACACAAATTAGGAAGATACTCATGGTTTCATCTCATTCGAGAATTTTATCAAACACTAGGTGTGCAAATTTAACTACAAGGTTCTTCTACAAGATATCCTTCACTCCACAACCCAATCCTTACTTATTTGAGCTCAACAATCTTCCCACAAACCTTATTAGTACAAGCATGTATGTATAATACTCTTACACCCAAGAATCATACTCCCCATCACCCATTTTTTTACCTCAAACTCGAAGTTAAAGACTAGGGTATGGAACCTTACCTCTTAGATGAAGATCTTGTAATTGGATTCCTTTATTCTTGAAGATTGGTGCAAGATTGAATGATTAGAATGTTAGGTTTCCTCCTTGTCTCTCTAAAATTATCTTACCTCTCTCTAAAATCCTCATAAACTTGTCCCAAAATAAGCCCAGACTACTTATCAAAATGGGGATGGGTTATGAATATAGGAAAATTAACCCTACGAACTCAAGTCTGCAGTCGCTGAATGGACCGCATAATGGGTATGTGGGTTGCACAATGGACCGCAAAACTGATGCCCAGAACTGGGCTGCACTGGTCAATTCTGCGGTCCGCCGACCACTTCTGCAACCCGCAGAATGATTCCGCGGTCACAAAATTGGAGTTAGAAACTAGACTCGAAGATCTTTAATTTGATAGGTCATCCATCACATAAATCCTTACATATATGTATATATGCTCGTCCAAAATTCTGCCATCCTTTGGTAATTTGGTCATACCGCTTTGTAGGAGTGTCCAAATGACAAACGGTTTGAAAAGTTAGAAACTAGACTCGAAGATCTTTAATTTGATAGGTCATCCGTATGGTCTTGTGCATACGCATTTGGAACTTTTAGCCTATCATGTAATTTCCAACTTGACTTGGACTTAGGGCTCTCCTTAGACCCCACATCACTTATAATATGTGTCGTACACTTATTATCATCCAATTGACATCCATTATATTAATAGCCCTCGCCTTCACATAAAATAATATAATTAGCATACATCAACTTTCTTACTAGTGCTTAAGTACTTCGAAATTTTCTGGGGTGTTACAACGTATGCAAACGCGTTGACCAGTGCCCCAGAGCATCGCGATCGTGATCTCCTTTTCACGAACGCGAAGAATGAAATTTCCCCTAGCCCAATTCCTTCATCGCGAAAGAGAGACTTCTCTGCGTTCACGAAGAAGGAAACCAAAAAAGCAAATAGCAGAAATTTGAACTTAGCTCTGGGTGGTCCGAAACTCACCTGAGCCACCCGGGACCCAGTCCAACTGCACCAACCAGTCGATAAACATAATATGGACCTGCTCAAAACCTTGTAACACATAAAACAACATCGAAACTAAGAATCACACCCCAAAACCAAATTAATCGACTTATGAACTTCAAACTTCTTCAACTAGCTCCGAACGCATTGAATCATACTTGCACAACTCGAAATGACGCCAAATTTTACGTAAACTCATAAATGACCATACAAACTATTCCTAGGCTTGGAATCCCAAATGGACTTCAGTAGCACCAAATTCTACCTCAAACCAAATTTGAAGAACTTAAAAACCTTCAATGCACCAACTTTCAATATTAAGTGCCGAAATGCTCTCAGACCAGCCAAAGCTCGATCCGAACACACGTCCATGTAAAAATCATCATATGAACCTGTTGGAACCGTCAAATACCAATTTCGAGGTTGTTTTTTCAAAATGTTGACTCAAATCCTACTTGGCCATCTCATGCCACTATTAAGGAACTAAGTGTTCCGATTTCAACCCGAACCCTTCCAAAACCATACCAACCTTCCCCGCATGTCATAAAATAGTAAAAGCACATATGGGGAGTCTTAATTAGGGGAACATTAATCTAGAAATTAAAACAACCGGTCTGGTCATTACACATGAGACTGTTCGATCTGGTCTAAGACGTACCGTATGGTCCCAAATGGCTTTGTATGAGGATGACTACAATGGAAAGATCCCCATCCCCAAAGTTAGTCGGCTCAGAGATGAGTGAAGTGATTTTATCACGATGGGTACAGGACAAAATGCATGTTACGCTGGAGTAATTTGTGTGGATTTCTAAAGAAGATCAACTAGTGAGGCCTAGTTAGGAAGGGTTAGCTGGATTGGAAAATTTGAGAGCAACTTTGCCAGTATACCACGAGATTATACCTCACTACCTTGTCATATCTACTATGCACCAATAGGTGGTCTTAGGATTGGTTGACCATACCACCGTTTAATAATGACAATCATATAGTAGAGTACGTGTAGATTGAGTCCGAGGAGGAGCAGGACGAGGATCTAGAAGAGGAGCTGAAGTATCATCATGAGGACGTCGTAGAAGAATTCGAGGAAGATCCTGAAGAAGACTCAGAGGAGGAAAGCCTGGGAGGAGATTCCAAGGATGATTACTAAGTTGCTGGTTAGTTTTTCTGTACCTTTTAAATTCCCTAAGGGCAATCCTATGAACCCATGAAACCTTTATAAACCCCACAGGGGTCATGTTGTAGCATTTGGTCCCCATATTGGTGTCCTTGATGTGAAAGCTTTGATGCCTTTGTAGCCCATATTATAACCATTTAATATCAATAAAATTAACTTTTCTCCGTATCTAAACGTGTCAAATAATTTTGATATTTTGTTAACACTTGATATGTAGGCCAACCTCCTGCAAAGGGAGGTCTCCAATACTTTAGGAACACGTTTGTTCAATATGTGAATTAACTGCTCTGTGTGGTTAATATTCACACGCCCTATGATAACTTCTACTTTTATTTTCTTGTTTTATTTATTTATCCCCCCAAACAGAGGTTGGTTTGTGTTGATATTTAAACTGGCCGAGCAACCGTATAACTTGAGGCCCAAAGGGAAAATGACCACTATAGATAACCAGGCGTAAATGCTTTGTTAGTAATTGACTCCCCAAGGGGTTCAGGAGGAAGAGATGAAACTCGAAACAATGAATATGTTGCCCGATAGATTTGTTAAGAGAGGAAGTATAGCTGATAAGGGAATTAGCAAGTCTGACCGTGACGACACTTCCATAACCACCTCTATCACTAGACTCAGTCCTAAACCACTTTCCTTCGTCAACCTGGCAACCAAACAATACCCAGCTACTGCCACTTGTACTACAATCCCGCCATAACTCAGGTCATACCACCAGTTACCCTGCATATCAAACAAACCCCCCTACACATGTTCAAGCCTCACAAAATCCACCAACCACAATCAAGTTTGTCCAAACTCTCCCTCGTGACAATATCACCTATGCAAATAGCCATATGCAGTATATACCCACGGAACATACGCCACCTATGAGCGGTATGATCCACCTGTATATACCGCAACAAAATCAACTTACACCACGCCCATCATGGTCACGGTGCCTTACAAGATTGATCAGTATGTAGAAATGAAAAAAAAGTAAGATCCAAGGAAGATGAATCGCTGTCTGAACAACTACGGGTCTTGAGAACACAAATGAAGAACTACAAGTTGCTCGAGAGAGAGAGCTTAGATTATGAGGATTTGTGTATACATCCAGACGTTGATATGACGGCAGGATACAAACCCCCAAAATTTGATATCTTTAACGGGACAGGCAACCCCCACGCCCACTTGAGGGCATATTGTGATAAGCTAGTAGAAGTGGGAAGGAACGATAAGTTGATGATGAAGCTATTCATAAGAAGTTTGACTAGAGAAGAACTCACCTGGTATACTAGACAGGACCCCAGGAATTGGAGGGATGGCAAAACATAGCTGAAGATTTCTTGAACCCTTTCAGATTCAATATTAAGATTACACTAGAAAGATCCTCTTTGGTTTACATGCAAAAGAAGCCCTTTGAATTCTTCCACGAATATGCTCGTCATTGGAGATCAAGAGTATCTAGAGCACAAACCCCCCTGGATGACAACGAATTAACAAAGTACTTCATTTGTTCCCAAGAAGGAATCTACTTTGAGAGAATGATAGGGATTATGGGCCAATGCTGGTTAAAATGGGTGATTTCTTGGAGGAAGGTATCAAGTCAATGAAGATACAGTCTATGGCTGTGCTGCAAGATGTTAGCAAAGCTATACAGTCCGGTTCCATCGACAGCTCAAAGAAGAAGAAGGAAGAGGCAACAAAAATTATCCCTTACTATCAGCCAAGTCCTCCTCGTCGAGCCAACCTATACTGCAAACACTTATCCTCCAAACCAACCCACTTACACCCTAGTAAATAAGACACAATATAATACCCAACCACATTATAATCAACCCCGAGCCAATACACATCCAGACCCACCATGACCATATGCCCCTGTTCAAACCACCGCCCACCAAAATAGACCTACTTATGCTCCCAAACCACTTCCCAATCTCAAAGCATGGAACCCAAGGAGCTTCACCCTAGTTTCTAAGCCTTTAGCCTAATTATTTGAAAGACTGAAAAGAGTCGTATTGTTGTTCCCGGTTGAAGGACGAATCTTGGACAAGCCTACTAAGTATTTTGATACAAGCAAGCATTGTGCCTATAATTCAGATGTTCCAGGACATAACAATGAAGACTGCTATGGCCTGATGCATGAGATTGAAATAGTGATTAGGAGTGGAGCTACCCAATACACCCCATCCCCACAAAATGTAAACCATATCCCACTACCAAATCACAAAAATTAAGGGTGAACAAGATCACTTTAGAGGAGGCCTAATTTAAAAGGGGACCATTATTACCACTGGGAATACTGAAGCAGCAAGGACAACTCCTTGGGCAGCCCCAATAATCACCGTGCAATTGAAAATGCTCGTGATGGTTCAAACATATCAGCCACGTCCCATAATAGAAAGGGATTAGAATCATGAGTACAAGACAGTTCTGTGGACCTATGAGTCAAAGGAAAGGGAAAATGACATAGATGACTTGATCCGGATGATGTTGCGCTCCTAAAGAATTGAATCGGGGAAATCCAAATAGAGAGCAGAATCAAAGAAGGAATATAACTGATGCAGAGGTGGTAGAGTTCTGGTGGAAGCTGTCGGTTAAGGAATACTCTATCGAAGTACAACTAAGGAATACCCCTACCCACGTATCAATCATGGGTCCGTTGATTAGTTCTGACAGTCACATGGACGCTTTGGTAAAAGTGTTAAGTAGAGTAAGTGTGCCAGGCAACACCACTAGCGAGGCACTAGCAACAACTATTGAGAAGATGGTAGTGGCAAACAAAATCTCATTCCAAGGGATGAGCTTCCTGCAGAGGGAATGGATCATAATAGAGCCTTACATATTACTGTCAAGTGTGGAAACAAGGTCATATCTCCGGTACTGGTCGACGAGGGGTTTTTGACATTCAATTTTGACCCCCGTACTTAAAAATTAACTTTTGCAGGCTTCCTAGTCATTAAATAGTAAAATATAGTATTATGGCACATTTTAATTTTAAATCAATTTATTGATAAATCATTCCCTTTTTTACAAAATACATGAGTTTTTATGATTTTATTGCAATTAGTTAAATGCTATCATTTTTGTGATTTTTTCTAATTTTAAAATAATTATTAATAATTGTCCTATCTTTCAAGTATTTGGATATTTTATCAATTTATTATCCATAAAAAAATTATTACAACACTATTGCGATAGTTGGTTTTTTAGTAAATACTAAGGTACTTTTAATTTAATAATCATTTTTGATTTTATAGTAAAGTCTATTAATTACATGGAAGCCGGTAGAAGTTATTACAAAGTATAGATCAAATCCAATCAAACCCCCGTCAACATTCAAAGTGAAAACACACTTGATGTGACAAGACCTTTTGAAATAACAAGTCACTTGATGTGACAAGTCATTGGATGTTACATGACCTTCATTTATACATTGGGTAGATGAGTGAAATTTCTACCCAATGGGTAAAGACCGTTATGTTGTCTTCTCCTAAATCTTAATAGGCAAGTTACATAAATTACACTGATACATGTACATACATAAATAAATAAAAGAGTACACGGTAGTGAGCCCATGGTATTTAACCACGATGTTAAATTAGTGGTTTTACTCTTGACCACATATTTTTATTTGACATTGTCCATTGTATTTAGATTAAATGAAGACTACACATCTTGTCCTATACTTGTTATATGAAATACATACATATATACACTACACCCATGAGATCTTTTTAGGGTCTTCAACTTACTCTCATAAATATTTCTTCTTATACCTCTAAAGTCTAAGCTGTTCTTCCTCAGATGCTGCTACCCTAACCACGGGCTGAACTGGAACCACATGCTGTGTCATCATGACACCTGGAACTTGACCAACATGAACTTGCTTCTCTGGAGTGTGGGCGGCGGGAGTCTGAGTTCCTCCCCATGTCTGTGAAGTAGCTGAAGCAACCGGAATCAACCCCGCCTGAGCCAATGTACCAAACATGCTCAGGAAGTGTGCTAAGGTCTCCTAATGTCCGGGGGGTAACAGCAGTCGCCTCCGGTACCTGCCTCCCCAACCGGAGCTATTGGCAGCTCCTCAATTGCTGCTCTGATACATGCCCTAGCTACGATATGTGCTCCTCTTCGGCCTCTGCCTCTGTCCCTAGCGACACCTGCTCTGGGAGCAGCGTCATCAGTATCTGCAGCTCTTGTCCTCACCATCTGAGAGAGAATGGAATGATAAAAGCTCAAACTTCGAGATCAATAAACTCGAACGATAGGATTGAAGGAAGTGAAACTGTCCTAATAATTCTGTAGCCTCTCGAAGATAAGTTACAATGTCTCCATACCGATCCACAAGACTTTACTAAACTCGCTTATGACTCGTAGCACCTATGAACCTAGAGTTCTAATACTAACTTTTCACGGCCCAAATTTCCCTCCGTTTCGTGTCATGATGGCACCTAGTCTTAGAGACTAGATGAGCCTAACATTAACTGAAATAACAATAATATTTAACTAACATCTAACAATTTTGAAGTAGAATCTCTATAAAATTTACAAATTCCAAAGTCGGTAGTACAAGTCATAAGCTCTACAGAGTTTGCTGGAAATCCTCTAAATACAACTATTCCGAAATAAGGATAAACAGTGTAATACAAAAAGAGAAACTAGAAGGTGACTCTGAAGCGTGCGAACGTAGCAACAGGTTTACCTTGAGTCTCCACCACAAGATCTGTACATCTAGCTAACGATCAACTGACTCCACAATACTTGGATCTACACAAAATAGTGCAGAAGTGTAGTATGAGTACACCACAACGGTGCCCAAAAGTATCAGGACTAACCTATGTTGAGTAGTGGCGAGGAGCAGTCAAGACACCTACTAGACTAAATAACCAGAATAAGTATAAGTGTAGAAACAACAGAGTACAATATCTATATAAAGACTACACATAATGACAAATAATATGATAATTACACTAAGAAAGGAAATCAACAACTAACAGCGGAACACCATACTAATTACACAGTAAAATGAACGGAACACAGTTTAAATCCGATGATCACAGATAAAGGAAAGGCAAGTTATAACTCAACAAAAACAACCGCTTTCACACTAGGTTTTAGGCAATAACATCCACGAGGTACCGAACCTCAGAATATCCACATTATTTTTTCACGGGTCCAAATTCCGGAAGACTAAGCACTTGGCATCCTGTGCCCTCATTATAAACTTATAACCGCACTGACGACTGACATGACAATAGAACCATTCTCGCATAGAAGGCCAGTAAACAAGGGTCTGCATCAATACTCAATACTCAATACTATCAAGAACCATCCTCTTAACCGATAAAAGTGATTAACTACGTGTATGCTTGTGCAATTGTTCTAACATAGTTCATGCCAACCAGTAAGTATAGAAAAAGAAATGGACAACACGTAGAATGTATTCCCACAATTTTTCACAAGATAAATACTCACACAGGTAAGTGAACCACTACACAAATATCAACAACAAGAATGCCCCCAAGCCATCACAAATCAATCCCTGACATAGCTCACCTTGTCGCCACGTGCACAAATAATATTGTAAATGCCCGCCTTGTCTCGTCACAAGTGCATAATAACGTTCCCACCTTGTCTCGCCACATGCTCAACCCACATATATAGCTCGCCTTGTCACGCCGCATGTGCAAATATCAATAGTAACAATAGTACGACTGAAACCTTGTGCAACACAATAATACCCGCACGACAGAAACCTCATGTAACACAGTAACACCGGCACAACAGAAACCTCGTGCATCACAATAACACCCACACAATAGAACCCTCGTGCATCATAATAACAACCGCGCGAAAGAAAATTCGTGCATCACACTAAATACAATGTAAACAATAACAATACTACAAGAGCACGACAAGTAAATCAACTCAAGAACTTTCGATCACAAAGAAACGGTAGAACTAGTTCACAAGGAATAACCATAATAGAGAATAATTCCAAATTAGGGATAAAATAATATGTAACAACGATACCACAATGTACAGTTCAACAACAAGGTATCTAACACGAGTCAAATAATTCCAAATAAGGACAATTTAACTAAGATATAGGATATCTAAACTTCTTTTAAGGTTTGGAAATTACGAAAGAGATACAAAAAATTCAATTAAGGATAAGCAGCGGGAAGATAATCATAACCTCAATTAAGGATGAATAATTACAAAAGAGATAAGTATAATTTCAATGAATGAGAAGCGATTAGGCTAGGATAGCATGGCAATAGAAGAGGTAACAACTTCTGTTAACTCATATAAGAGTCAAATAAGCAATAAGGGTGGATCATGAAGCAATTAATTCCAATTAAAGCAGGTAGAGGTGAAACTAGTAACTAGGAACTTAATCATAACAAAAACAACTTCATACTCAGTGAATACAAGGACTTAAGAACCCTAAAAGGCCAACTTTCCACAAATAAGCCCGCGCACGTACTTGTCACCTCGCGTACACGGACATCACATATTACAACTAGCATAGAAGACTCAAATCCTAAGGGGTAGTTCCCCCAAAAGTCGACCCACGAGCCCGCACCTCGGAACCTGAGAAATTTCAAAAAACCCGAACACCCATCCTAGTACGAACTCAACTATACTAAAATTGTAAAATTCCGATACCATTTTGTCCCTCAAATCATCATTTCACATTTTGAAAATTTTCTTCAAAAATCCCCATTTTCCTCACTCAAAAACACTAATTAAATGATAAAAATAAAGATAAAATCATGGAATACAATAAACTCTTGTTGAAGAACACTTACCCAATCGATTTGCTTGAAAAACCCACAAAGAATCGCTTAAAACCGAGATCTAGAACTCCTCAAATGATTAAAATGGCTAACCGTCGCAATGGAGAACTATATATTCTGCCCAGGCATCAAAGCATCGCAAATGCGGAAGACTGACCGCGTTCGCGAAGAAGGAAACTGAAGGCTGCCAAGATTGCTGCGCGAATGCGGAGAGGAATAATATGATGGCCCACGATTGAACTACGCGAACGCGTGAAATAGTACGCGAATGAGAAGAGTGGAATGGCACACCTTTTCGAACGCGAGCGGAAGAATGCGAACACGAAGAATGGAGGGCAGAGCTTCGCGAATGCAAGCAGAAGATTGCGAACGAGAAGAGGAAATATTTCATCCTCCAAAATAACACCACACAAACGCGAATACAAGGACGCGAACGCGATGAATGAAACCAGATGACAGAAAATAACAATCTAAACATAGAAGGAAATAGCCCGTAGCCCATCCGAAACTCACCCGAGGCCCCGTCTAAACACACTAACAAGTTCCATAACCTAAAACAAACTCACTCGAGGTCTCAAATCACATCAAAAAATGTCGAAACTATGAATCACACCAGGAATCGAACTTATGAACTTTCAAATCTTCCAACTTCTAAAACTCGCACCGAAACCTATCAAATCAACCCGTAATGACGTCAAATTTGGTAGGCAAGTCCGAAATGACATAAAAGGGCTGTTCCAACTCTCGGAATGGCATTCCAACCATGATATCAGCAAAGTCAACTCTTGGTCAAACCTCTTCACCTTCCTAACTTCAACTTTTCCAACTTTTGCCAAAATGCTTCAACTTACCCTACGGACCTCTACATCAAAATTCAGACGCACGCCAAAGTCCAAAATCACCATACTAAGCTGTTGAAATCATCCAAAACCCATCCCGCAGCCGTTTACACAAAAGTCAAATTCTGTTCAACTCTTACCGCTTAAGCTTTCAAAACTAGAATCCTTCTTTCGAATTGACTCCGAATCATCTGGTAACTAAAGTCAAACATGCACGCGAGTCAATACACATAATACGAAGCTGCTCCAGACCTTATGACTCCGTATGGAACTTAAATCCTCAAAATGATAGGCCGGGTTATTACATCCTCTCCCTTTTAAACAAACGTTCGTCCTCGAACGCGCCAAGAATCGCCTCGAAGTCATCAAATCACTGAATGCCCAAATCCAAAATACACTCGCGGGTTGACCCCACGTCACCCTAATCCACATAAGCCTGACGACCCCAGCTCAACATCAATTTATCCCTCCCACCAACACGAATAAGCTTATATTCAAAATTTCCACCATCCGCTCATCTCCAAAAGACCCTATTTCCACATTCACTCCTGATATCAACCTCAACCAGTTTCAACCACTTATTCCTACACCCACAAAGTACAACCACATAACATGACACATCACAAATAGGCCCATATTAATAGTCCTGATCACAATAGCTGGCCGTAATCCAACCCAACACCGACAATCAACTTCATACCCGTTAGAACCCTATTTCAAACCTCATAACTATGCATCTGGATAAAAAAGTCACATTTAACGCCATCGGGCACACACCCCGTAAGCTAAAACTCAAATAAGCACTGGGCGAAGATGACTTAATACGTAAGGAGAAACATATAAGAGAAATATAAAACAAGCCCAACATGCACAAATCTCTATCAGTACCATCCTACATATTAATTCACAAAGAAAAATCAAAGTATATGAACAAATCACAAGGATCTCATCCTGATATAACTTCCAGTGCGGCACGCTGTCCGAATCAAACATATCAAATCACATGAAATTGCGAGGGTCTCACCCTTAACTCTAAATCACAAGTCGAATACACATCATACCAATTGAAACCTTTCACTAACTCAATTATACCAATAAAATCACAACACTTACTGAACTCTCACCCCGGTAGAGCATCTAAATCACAACTTGTAACCAATTACTCAGGAATCACATCAAAAACTACCGTAATGGACAATATGAATTCACTTCTAGTCTCGTAACTCTCAATAATAAATAAAAACAACGATAGACACGAGCAACCACTCATAAAATCTCTCAACATAGGTAAACACATAAGCAACGTACTAATCATGAAACTCACCCGTAAGTGGAATAACAAATAAGGGAACTCACCCAGATAAGCAGAACCAAATCAAATATGAATGGTGCTCCTCTATAACAAATCGAAGGTATACCTATATGACATTATATGGCGCAATGGCCTCAACCTACTATATGAAACACATCAATGGGCCGGGCCTCCCCCTTTTGGGCGCCCTCTACTCGCCTGAATACCTCGCTGCGACACATCTTTCCGGAGTTTAAGACAATCTCTCACCATGTGGCTGGTATCCCCACACTCGAAGCAACCTCTCTGCTAACGTGGTTGTGGAAACTATGCGGTACAGGTGGTATGAGACCCACGAGCACCTGAAACACCGTGCAAATCCTGAAGTTCAAACTGAACTAGTTGACCCATAAGACCCCTACCATGCCATACCCTGCCTCCAAAATAAAGACCAGTATATATCTCCAGTTTATGAGGCCCCCTAGCCTCCCTAACATATCTTTCCCGATCTCGCCTGTCCTTTCTCTTATGGACCCGCCTGTCCCCTCTCTCCTGGTCCCACATGCCCTCTAATCGGCGAGCGACCCCTACCACCTGCTAAAATGAAACATCTGACTCCAACTCCCGCGCCATGTTGAACCGAATATCATGCCTGAGCCCCTCTATGAATCTACAGACACGCTCTCTAACTGTAGCGACCAAAGCAGGTGCATGTTTGGCCAAATCGTTGAATCTAATGGCATACTCTAATACTGACATAGTGCCCTGGTGCAGCTTCTCAAACTCCGCATTCCATGCATCCCGAAGGGACTGAGGTACAAACTCTTCCAGGAACATCGCTGAAAACTGAACCCATGAAAGTGAAGCTTCCTCGCCCGGGCTACCTAACTCATACGCCCGCCACCACTAATAAGCCGCTCCCCTGAGCTGTAACGTAGTAAAGAAAACCTCGCTCATCTCCATAATACCCATAGTACGAAGAATGCGGTGACACTTCTCTAGAAAACCCTGGGCATCATGTGTCACCAACCCACTGGAAATCCTCTAAATACAACTGTTCCGAAATAAGGATAAACAGTGCAATACAAAAAGAAAAACTAGAAGGTGACTTCGAAGCCTGTGAACGTAGCAACAGGTTTACCTTGAGTCTCCACCACAAGATCTGTACAGCTAAATAACGATCGACTGACTCCACAATACCTGGATCTGCACAAAAATGTGCAGAAGTGTAGTATGAGTACACCACGACGGTACCCAACAAGTATCAAGACTAACCTCAATGGAGTAGTGACGAGGAACAATCAAGACACCTACTGGACTAAATAACCTGAACAAGTACAAGTGTAGAAAAAACATAGTACGATATCTATATAAATACTACACATAATGTATCACAGTAAGAAAGGAAATAAACAACTAACAGCGGAACACCATAATAATGACACAGTAGAATGAACGGAACACAGTTTAAATCCGATGATCATAGATAAAGGAAAAGCAAGTAATAACTCAACAAAAATGACCACTTTCACACCAGGTTATAGCCAATAACCTCCACGAGGTACCGGACCTCAGAATATCCACATTTTTCTTTTCATGGGTCCAAATTCTGAAACCCTAAACACTTGGCATCCTGTGCCCTCATTATAAACTTATAATCGCACTGACGAATCACGTGCCAATAGAGCCATTCTCGCACAGAAGGCAAGTAAACAAGGGTGAATCAATACTCAACAATATCAAGATCCATCCTCTTAACTAATAAGAGTGATTAACTACGTGTATGCGTGTGCAAGTGTTCTAACACAGTTCATGCCGACTAGTAAGTATAGAAAAAGAAATGGACAACACGTAGAATGTTTTTTCCACAAGATAAATACTCACACATGTAAGTGCACCACTACACAAATATCAACAAAAAGAATCCCCCAGTACATCACAAATCAATCCCTGACATAGACCACCTTGTCTCACCACGTGCACAATTAATAAAGTAAATGCCCGCCTTGTCTTGCCACACGTGCATAATAATGTTCCCACCTTGTCTCTCCACATGCGCAACCCACTTATATAGCCCGCCTTGTCACGCCACATGTGAAAATATCAATAGTAACAATAGCACGATAGAAACCTCGTGCAATACAATAACACCCGCATAGTAGAAACCTCGTGCAACATAGTACCACCCGCATAGTAGAAACCTCGTGCATCCCAATAACATTCGCACAGAAGAAATCTCGTGCATCACAATAACAACCACACAGAATAAATATCGTGCATTACAACAACAACAACAAGTACAACATCAACAATGACAATAATACAAGATCACGATAAGTAAATCAACTCAAGAACTTTCGATTGTAAAGAAACGATAGAACTAGTTCACAAGTAATAACCACAATAGAGAATAATAGTTGTAATAAGAACAACTCAACAAGGGATAAAATAATATGTAACAACGATCCCACAATGTACAGTTCAAAACCAAGGGAGCTAACACGAGTCAAATAATTCCAAATAAGAACAAGTCAAGGATATCTAAACTTCTTTAAGGTTGGCAATTATGAAAGAGATACAACAAATTCAATTAAGGATAAGCAGCGCGAAGATAATTATAACTTCAATTAAGGATGAATAATTACAGAAGAGATAATTATACTTTCAATGAAGGAGAATCAGTTAGGGAGGGATAACATGGCAATAGAAGAGGTAACAACTTTAGTTAAGTCATATAAGAGTCAAATAAGCAATAAGGGTGGATCATGAAGCAATTAATTCCAACTAAAGTAGGTAGAGGTGAAACTAGTAACTAGGAACTTAATCAAAACAAAAACAACTTTATACTGAGTGAATACAAGGACCTAAGAACCCTAAAAGGCAAACTTTCCATAAATAAGCCCGCACACATACTCATCACCTCGCGTAGACGGACATAACATGATACAACTAGCATAAAAGACTCAAATCCTAAGGGGTAGTTACCCCATACAAAGTTAGACAAGATACTTACCTCAAAGTAGACAGACCGATACTCTAAAATGAACTTCTCAGGTGAAATGACCCCCGGACGGCTCAAATCTAGCCAAAATAACTTCAAAGCATAAATAAAACTCATAAATAACTATTCCGGATCATAAAGTCTCAATCTTCATCAAAAACCTAAAATCAACCCAAAAAGTCAACCCTCGGGCCCGCACCTCAGAACCAGACAAATTTTATAAAACCCGAACACCCATTTCGATACGATCTCAACCATTCTAAAATTATCAAATTCCGATACCATTTCGTCCCTCAGATCATCATTTCACATTTTGAAAATTTTCTTCAAAAATCCTTGTTTTCCTCACTCAAAAACACTAATTAATTGATAAAAATAAAGATAAAATCATGGACTATGATAAACTCTAGGTGAATAACACTTACCCAATCGATTTTCTTGAAAAACCCACAAAGAATAGCTCAAAACCTAGCTCTAGAACTCCAAAAATGGTGAAAATGGTAACCCTCGGAATGGAGAACTATATATTTTGCCCAGACATCAAAGCATCACGAACGCGGAAGACTGATCGCGCTCGCGAAGAGGAAAACTGAAGGCTACCAAGATGTGCTTCGTGAACGCGACAGGTCACTAGCGAACACGGAGAGGAAAAATCTGATGGCCCACGACTGACCTATGTGAACGTGTGAAATACTATGCAGACGCGAAGAATGGAATGGTAAACCTTTGCAAACACGAGGGGAAGAGTACGAACACGAAGAATGGAGGGGCAGAGCTTCACAAACGCGAGCAGAACATTCTGAACGAAGAGGAAATATTTCATCCTACAAAATAACACTACGCGAATGCGGATACGAGGACGTGAATGCGATGAAGGAAATCAATGACAGAATACAGTAATCTAAAAATAGAAGGAAATGGCCCGTAGCCCATCCGAAACTCACCCGAGGCCCCCAGGACCCCGTCTAAACATACCAAAAAGTTTCATAACCTAACACGGAATCGTTTGAGGTCTCAAATATACATCAAACAATGTCAAAACTACAAATCGCACCAGGAATCGAACTTATGAACTTTCAAATCTTCCAACTTCCAAAACTCGCCTCCAAACCTATCAAATAAACCCGTAATGACGTCAAATTTTGCAGGCAAGTCCCAAATGACATAATGGAGATGTTCGAACTATCGGAATCACATTCTGATCTCAATATCACCAAAATCAACTCTTGGTCAAACCTCTCCACCTTCCAAACTTCAACTTTTCCAACTTTTACCGATATGCTTCAACTTACCCTACAAATCCACGGACGCACGCCTAAGTCCAAAATCACCATACGAAGCTGTTGAAATCATCAAAAACCCATTCCGGAGCTGTTTACACAAAATTCAAACTCCTGTCAACTCTTACCGCTTAAGCTTCCAAAACTAGAATCCTTCTTTCGATTTGACTCTGAATCATCCGATAACTAAACCCGACCACGCACGCAAGTCAATAAACATAATACTAAGATGCTCCAGACCTTATGGTGCCAAATGAGACTTAAATCCTCAAAACGACCAGTTGGGTCGTTACATCCTCTCCCTCTTAAACAAACATTCGTCCTCGAACATGCCAAGAATCGCCTCGAAGTCATCAAGTCACTGAATTTCCAAATCCAACATACACCTGCAGGTGACCCCATGTCACGCCAATCCACATAAGCCTGCTAACACTATCTCAACAGCAATTTATCCCTCCTACCAACACGAATAAGCTTAGAGTCAAAATTTCCACCATCCGCTCATCTCCAAAAGACCCGATTTTCACATTCACTCCCAGTATCAGCCTCAACCAGCTGCAACCACTTATGCCTACACCCATAAAGTACAACCACACAACATGACACATCACATATAGGCCCATAGTAACAATTTTGATCACAATAGCTGCCCGTAATCAAACCTAGCACCGACAATTAGCCTCATATCCGTTAGAACCCTATTTCAAACCTCCACAACACTGACAATGATGCAAGACACACGAAGATCTCATAACTATACACCCGTATCAACAAGTCACATTTAACGCCACGGGGCACACACCAAGTAAGCTAAAACTCTAATAAGCACAAGACAAAAATGACTGAATACGTAAGGAGAAACATATAAGAGAAATATCAAACAAGTCCGACATGAACAAATCTCTATCAGTACCATCCTACGAATAAATTCACAAAGAAAAAATCAAAGTATATGAACAAATCACAAGGAACTTGTCACACCCCAAAACCGAGGGACGGGACGACACCTAACCGAATGAACCCCGTCAAGCGAACCTGATTTGCCTTTCCTACCCAACGCGTTTCCCCGTGTTTATAACATGCATTATTCATATGAAATAGCAAGAGAAAATCAAAAATTTGGATTCACAACATAAAGTCCATTTTTCCTCTTTAAAACATTTTCAACATTTAATCTTCCCTAAAACATACATACTAAAATACAACGTTCACGATACGGGATCATGATTACAAACGAGTACGACAACTACCCAAAATACATATGTACCACCCACATAATGTCTACGGAGCCTCTAAGAGTACAAGCAGTATACATAGACTTGCTGGCAACAAGGCCCCGACTATACCTCAAAAGAAGACGACATAAACAAAATGAGTCAACATGAACTACACACGGCCCCAACAGAGTGGGGCTCCCCAAGACTGCTTAGAAGATGGAGGGAAGGCACCACTAACGATGACCGGAGCTACCTGCTATGGAACCACCTACATCCATATAAAATATGCAGCGCCCCCAGCAAAAGGGATGTTAGTACCATTGAATAGTACTAGCATGTATGAACAAACCTATTCCAAATAGGTTAAACAATAACAGTCAAACATGAATAGAGGCATAATAAAACAATACACTGAAACATGGAAATCACAACAAGAATTACCATACCCCACATCCCATTTTGCCATCTTTTGGTTAATGTACATTTAAGTTTCCTCTTGTTATTATTATTACTGATCCACCGTGTCGTTGTCACACGGAGTCCGATTTCTGCCTGATCGGCTAAGCCATCCTAGGTGAAGTCCGAATTTCAATCACATCACATCACATATAACCATCGTGGCTTGTTCTCACGGAGTCCGATCTCTGCCCGAATCGGCTAGGCTAACACCGTGGCTCGTGCACAGCACACGGAGTCCGATCTCTACCCGATCAGCTAGGCCATCTCATCTGAAAATAGTGAGGACAATAATAATCATCAAATCATAATCATATCTCAATATCAAGTCATCCGTGTGTGGCATGGAGTCCTATCCCAGCCAGCACAGATAGGCCTTCTCACCCCTAGGACATTCTCCTGGTACAATTATGGGTGTTTTAGATCACTTACATCATTTTTAACCTTTTTGATCCCCAACACATATTGTTCTTTGATTCGTCTTTCATACCATTAGAATCCTTTTATTCACATTTCACAACAATTCATCCTTTAATCCATATTCCACAGCCATCCATTACATTAATTTACGTTTCACAACAATTCAACCTCATGTTTCGCATTTCACATCATTACCAACTCTTTACCCACATTTCATATCATAACAATTTTTGATTCATATTTCATACCGTTCCAGTCTTTCATATTTACCACACCCATCATATGCAAGGATCACACATATAGTAGAAGAAGGAACATAAAGATCACAACTTATATACTCAAGTAGCACAACGATATGGTATTAGCATGGAATGACATAGAAGCAAAAATTTCTCAATTAAGCACATAAAACACATAAACTCCATAGACATCCAACAAGAGAATCATACATGGAAAGCGAGCACAATGGGTTTATCCTGTGAGGGTTAGAATTAGCCATACATACCTCGAGTTGGAATTTCCCTTTAATTTCTATCCCAAATCACCGGACCTTCAATCTCCTTCAATCTAATTTACAATGTGACATATTCAAACTTAGAGTTAGGAACCTTGAACTCATTTGGGCATTTTATCAAATACTATGTGGTCCTTTATGTTAACTAGCCCCTTTTTATGAAAGATTGCCCTAGCTAACTTCCCTTTACTAGATTATGGTAGATTATTCACATGCATGCAAGGTCTTAAATCTCATCTTCAAGAACCAACCTATGTGTGTTCTATTCTAGCTAAAATTTAAAAATTTGGGGAAATGGGGTGGAGGCTTATCTCTTATGGTGAAGAAGATGATGACTACTCGATTAATTCCAGGCCTGAGTAGAGATGGGGGACCAACTTGGGGAAGATGGGGACTTCTCTCACTAGAACCCACTCTCACTTCTCTCTATTTTGATCAGATAGTCGCTAAAAATGAAGGGGAGGGGTATTTTATAAATCTGGGGGTCGGGTTTTAACATTAGAAATTAGGAGCCCCGAAGCAGGTATGCGGTCAGGAATGCTATCGAATTCCTGTTGTGCGGTCCGCATACCTATCGTATAAATGGACTTCAGATGGGCCAAAAAGGAAAGCAGACTGCCTAGGTATGCGATCACTATGCGGTCCGCATACCTGTTATGCGATCACATAGTGCATCGCATAACTCCCTCCGCAAAAATAGAGGTGCAAGAATGCGACAACTATGCGGCCCGTATTTGTGAAATGCGATCGCATTATGGGCCGCATAGCTGTCCCCTAAATGGACATCAACTGTCCAGGTATGCGACCACTATGCGGTCTTCATACCTGATCTGCGATCGCCTAGTGACCGCAGACCCGCGCAATTCTGGGAAATTTCATCTTTTAAGTCTTGGGGTACTTTTTACTCCAAAAAGGGTCCATTTTAAGATTTACTACTGTTATAACAACATGGGGACCTACTCGAGCATCGTCTTTAGTCTAGAAAATTTACGGGTCTTTACAGATCTCGTCCTGATATAACTTCCACCGCAGTACGCAGCCCGACTCAAACATATCAAATCACATGAAATCGCGAGGGTCTGACCCTCAACTCTAAATCACAAGTCGAATAGACATCATACATTTTGAAACCTTTCACTAACTCAATTCTACCAATAAAATCACAACACTTAGTGAACTTTCACCCCGGTAGAGCATCTAAATCACAACTCGTAACCAAATTACTCAGAAATCACATCAAAACCTACTGTAATGGATATCATGAATTCACTTCTAGTCTCGTAACCCTCAATAATGAATTAAAAAAATGATAGACACGAGCTACCACTCATAAAATCTCCCCCCAGAGGTAAACATGTAACAAACATATTAATCATGAAACTCACCCATAAGTGGACCAACAAATAAGGGAACTCACCCAGATAAGCAGAACCAAATTAAAATATGAATGATGCTCCTATATAACAAATCGAAAGCATACTTGTATGACATCATCTGGCGCAGCACCCTCAGCTTACTATATGAAACACATCACGGGCCGGGCCTCCCCCTCTTAGGCGCCCTCTACTCGCCTGAATACCCTGTTTTGACACATCTGTCCGGAGTCTAGGAAAATCTCTCACCATGTGGATGGTATATCTACACTCGAAGCAACCTTTCTACTGACGTGGCTGTAGAAACTGTGCGGTACGAGTAGTATGAGACCCAGAATCACCTGAAACACTGTGTGAAGCCTGAAGTGCAAACTGAACACTGACCCATAAAACCCCTACCATGCCGTACCCTACCTCCAAAATAAGGACCAAATATCTCTAGTCTACGAGGCCTTCTAGCCTCCATGTTCTCTCTTTACTGACCTTGCCTGTACTCTCTTTTATGTTACCGCCCGTCCTCTCTCTCCTTGTCCCACATGCCCTCCAGTCAGCGAGTGATCCCTACCACCTGCTGAAACGAAACATCCGACTCCAACTCCCTCACTATGCCGAACCGAATATCATGCCTGAGCCCCTCAATGAATCTACGGACACACACTCTAACTGTAGCGAACAAAACAAGTGCATGTCTGGGAAAATCGCTGAATCTAATGGCATACTCTAATACTAACATAGTGCCCTGGCGCAACTACTCAAACTCCGTGTGCCATGCATCCCCAAGGGACTGAGGTACAAACTCTCTCAAGAACATCTCTAAAAATTGAACCCATGAAAGTGAAGCTGCCTCGGCCGGGCTACTTAGCTCATAAACTCGTCGCCACTGATAAGCCGCTCCCTTGAGCTGTAACATAGTAAAAGCAACTCCGCTCATCTCCACAATACCCATAGTATGTAGAATACGGTGACATTCCTCTAGAAAACCCTGGGCATCATATGTCGCCAATCCACTGAAGGTAGGAGGATGGTACTTCTTGTACCTCTCAAGTCTAAGTTGTTCTTTCTTGGATGCTACTGCCCTAACAACAGGCAGAACTGGAACAACAGGTTGTGTCGTCATGACACCTGGAACTTGACCAAATGAACTTGCTTCTCTAGAGTGTGGGCGACAGGAGTCTGAGTTCCTCCCGCGGTCAGTGAAGTAGCTGGTGTAACGGGAATCAACCCTGCCTGAGCCAATGTACCAAACATGCTCAGGAACTGTGCTAAAGTCTTCTAAAGTTCAGGGGTAACAACAGGCACCTACGGTACTTCCCCCTAACTGGAGCTACTGCCGGCTCCTCAACTGCTGCTCTGGTAGATGCCCTAGCTGCGACACGTGCTCCTCTTCGACCTCTGCCTCTGTCCCTAGCAACACCTGCTCTAGGGGTAGCATCATTAGTAACTGCAGCTCGTGTCCTCACAATATGTGAGATAATGGAATGATGAAAGCTCAAACTTCGAGATTAATAAACCTTCACGATAGGAATGAAGGAAGTGAAGCTGTCCTAATAGTTCCGTAGCCTCTCAAAGATAAGTACCGATTTCTCCGTACCGATTCGCAAGACTCCACTAAACTCACTTATGACTCATAGAACCTATGAACCTAGAGCTCTGATACCAATTTGTCACGGCCAAAGTCTCCCTCTGTTGGGTATCGTGATGGAACCTAGTCTTAGGGACTAGGTAAGCCTAACATTAACTGAAATAACAACAATATTTAACTAGCATCTAACAATTTCGAAATAGAATCTCTATAAATTTACAAATTCCAAAATCGGTAGTACAAGTCATAAGCTCTACAGAGTTTGATGGAAAACCTCTAAATACAACTGTTCCGAAATAAGGATAAACAGTGCAGTACAAAAAAAACTAGAAGGTCACTCCGAAGCCTGCTAACGTAGCAAAAGGTTTACCTTGAGTCTCCACCACAAGATCTGTACAGCTAGCTAATGTTCGACTGACTCCAAAATACCTGGATCTTCACAAAAATGTGCAGAAGTGTAGTATGAGTACACCACAGCGGTACCCAGCAAGTATCAAGACTAACCTCAGTGGAGTAGTGACGAGGAACAGTCAAGACACCTACTGGACTAAATAACTTCAACAAATAAGTGTAGAAACAACAGAGTCAATCTATATAAAGACTACGCATAATAACAAATAATAGGGTAATTACAGTAAGAAAGGAAATCAACAACTAACATAGGAACACCATAATAATGACACAGTAGAATGAACGTAACACAATTTAAATCCGATGATCACAGATAAAGGAAAGTCAAGTAATAACTCAACAAAAACAACTGCTTTCACACCAGGTTTTTATCCAATAACCTCCACGAGGTACCGAACCTCAAAATATCCACATTTATTTTTCACGGGTCCAAATTCCGGATCTTTCAACACTTGGCATCCCGTGCCCTCATTATAAACTTATAACCGCACTGACGACTCACGTGCCAATAGAGCTATTCTCGCATAGAAGGCAAGTAAACAAGGTTGTGAATCAATTCTCTTAACCGAAAAGAGTGATTAACTACATGTATGCTTGTGAAAGTGTTCTAACATAGTGTCACGACCTCAAAACTACCCAGTCGTGATGGCGTCTATCGTGGAATCAGGAAAGCCACACATTTCATTTGATTAAAGTTTTTTTTTCAGAAGGTTCACTATATTTGCAGCAAAAGTCTCATTTTATAAAGCATTAAAAGTTCAACATCATTAAAACACAACTAAAACAAATCCCCGATCTAGTGTCACCGAATCATGAGCTACTATAAATAAAATGTCAAATTACAAAGCTGACATAACACTGTCTGAAATAATAAAATGTGATAGGAAGATAAGAAAGGAGAAAACAAGGTTGCGATCGCCAGCTGCTACCTCGAAGACTCCGAAAGAAACTCTGACAACAAATCATCAACCGCTACCAGGTCTCGATGTACCTGGATCTACAAACAAGGTGCATGGGGGTAACGTGAGTACACCAACTCAGAAGTAACAAACCCAAGCTACAGGATGAGAGGTAGTGACAGACTAAACCTTAGTAAATGTAATAAAAATAATGTACATAATTTAGGCATGTTCACAGCTCTAACAGATAATGAAAATAGAATATGTCCGATATGATAAGTACCCCATGTATAACTCAGTATACTCCACATGCCAATGTATCAACAGTGTGGAAATTCTCATAGTACTCACAACTCTCACATAGAAGTCCACTCAGTACTGTAAATGGCTCCCAGGCCCAGGGAAAATCCATCTCGGAATATACATAAACACAGGTGACCGTAGTCACTCAGTACTAAGGAAAGCCAATCCAGCCCCACGGAGAAGATCCATCTCCGGAATACAAACACTAGGACAAGATCCATGTCCACGGAAGATCCATCCCTCAATATCATCACTACGTTCACTGGGGGTGTGTTACAGACTCCGGAGGGGTTCCTACAGCCCAAGCGCTAAATAATCCAGATCCAGGCATAATCAATATAACATACTGCGGTGTACAACCCGATCCCATATCTATCTCTCAATAACAGGCTCTCAGCCGCACTCAGTTATCACTCTCCAGTCTCGCTCACATGGGCTCACAGATGCATGAACTAGCCCGAATCAATGATAAATGTACAAAATCAACAATTACCGAGACTGAGACATAATAAGATATGCTATGACAGGGCTGAGTATATAACATCAATAAAACACATGATATGACAACAATATATGACCACTCGGGTCTCAACAATATCGGCGTGAAGCCTTAACATAGTACTTAGCATGATTTCTAGTATGTTCACATTAACGACGTTGGTGGAAGCATGAATATCAATCCACAATAACTACTAAACGGTTCCATGGATGAACCAGGTCACAAATCACACGGTGCACGCTCGTACGCCCATCACTTGGCATGTGCGTCACCTTAATGATAATCATATAGCATATAGTTCGGGGTTTCGAACCCTCAGAACCAAGTTTGGAAACGTTACTTACCTCAAATCGGCTAAAATCCTAGTCCACAATGCTTTTGCCTCTAGACTCGGCCTCCGATTTCTCCGAATCTAACCAAAATGAGATTTATATCATCAATATATGCTAAAGGGACAAAGCCCACTCAAAAATTATCAAATTAACTAAAAATCCCGAAATTGGCCAAACCCGACCCCCGTATCCACGTCTCGAAATTCGATGAAAATTACAAAACTAGAATTCTTATTCACTCACGAGTCTACCTGTCACGACCCAAAATCCATTAAGGCCGTGATAGTGTCGGACCCCACTGTCAGGCAAGCCAACACTTAATAATTAATAAAATCTTTATTTTAAAATTCTTAAAGTCATTCCTTTTTCATTTTCTTAAATAATAATTAGCGAGCTTCCACTGAGTAAACAATAATATCTTTTGCAAATTTAAATAGTGAATAAATCCCATAATTATACCAGAACCCGGTGTCACAAGTGCATGAGCAAATTTTCTAGGAATTATACATGTACTACAATACTTGTCCGCAATACAAACTGGACAAGGAATTTAAAATAAAATACAATACATCTGAGGAAGGCTCTGCCGACTACGGGTCATCTCCGGATGGTGCAACTCGTTTAAGTCTCCAAGTCAGTCACATCACTGCGTCAAGAAGGGCCACTATCTATGAATGTACCTGTGCAATAAAAATGCACAGCAAATGTAGCATGAGTACGAAAATAACGTGTACTCAGTGAGTATCCCGCCTAACCGCGAAGAGGTAGTGATGAAAGGTCGAATTTGACACTTTCTAGAGGTCAATTTAATGAAATCAAGGGTGACACTAGGCATGAATATCATAGGCAATTTAATATGTTATGATAGGAAATAGCGTCTTTCACATTTAAGATTTCAAATCTTTGTTATTTCAATTGACAATTTATAATTCCCACACCAGTAAACAGGTATAAATCACAGAAAGTATGCAACAATTATCATTTGCAAGAAATGCCGAGGGTCGAAAGGCGCGGACCAACAATAATAAAATGTGCACTACTGAAGGGTCGAACGGCTCGAACCATAGATGCATCTATTACCTCGCTCGCGAATCGATCATGCGACGCAGTCATATATAAATAATAGAGTTACTCTGCTCGCGAATAATACATGTGACTCAGGTACTCATAAATATAGATATTCACAATAAATTCACATTTTATCAGGAAAACAGTTACTCAAGGAAGTGATAAAATTCTCTTTTAATAGACACGAAGATGGTACTTAACTCCTTTATGGAAATTCATTTGTCAAGTTCGGTACGGTTCAAATATTATAAATTTATCAGTAAGGTTACAAGTATAGCAAATAAAACATGCTTTATTAGGAAAAGAATTATCCCAAGAAAAATCAATTCTCTTTCTAGATGATTAAGGAAGATAAACTTCAACCTTCTTAGGTATTCAACTGCTAATTCGATAATTTTAACGGTCTAATTTTATTAGACAAATTACAAGTACAATAAGTAAAGCATGCTAGTGGGGCGTAGCCTACCCAGACACAACCATGATAGTAGCTACGCACGGACTCCCGTCACTTCGTGCATACGTAGCCCCCACAAATAGTAGCACATATTCGATTAGTTCACCTATGGAGACAATTCCCCCTCACAAGGTTAGAAAGGAGACTTACCTCGCTCCAACGATTCATAACCGGCCTCCAAGCTTCCGACGACTCAAATTGATGCACAACTCCCCAAAACTATCCAAATAACAGAAAAACCAATCAAAATATACTCTAATACTTATAACAATTTAATTTATATAAATTCCCAACTCCGCTCGGAAGGTTGATAAAATTGCCCTCGGGCCCACGTGCCCGGATTCCTAAATTTTTCGAAGATAAAGTTTACCCATAACCTCACGAACTCAAATGTATAATTCTCTCTCAATTTCGTGCCCAAATTCGTGGTAACAATCCAAAAACACAAATTTCTAGGTTTTTCTTCAAAACCCTAAGTTTTCACTAATTTCCCATGATTTTCCATATAATCCAAGTAATTAACTTGTAATAGGTGGGATTGACTTACCTCCAAGTTTCTAGGTGAATATCCCTCTCAAGAAGCTCCAAAAATCGCCCAAGAATGAAAATATGAGCAAAAATGCTCAAACCCCCGCTTTAAACACTCACTGCCCAGCGATCTTCGTGCCCGCGACAAAACCTTCGCGCCTGCATTGTCCGCACCTGCTATGGGTTTTCCGCACCTGCGATCTTCGCACCCGCGGCCAATTCTTCGCGCCCGCGGTGCCTGGCCAGCCCATGCCTTTTCGGTCCTGCGACTCATGCCCCGCATCCGCGAGCTCGCACCTACGGCCATCTAAGCGTATGCGCGATCACACCAGAAGCTGGGAGCTTCAGCTTATTCTTTCCAAGTTCAAACTTGGTCCGAGGCTCGTCCTGTTAACACCCGGGGCACAACCCGAACATACCAACAAGTACCAAAACATAATGTGGACCTGCTCGATGCCTCAAATCACATAAAATAACTTCGAAACAATGCGCAACTCAATTCAATCCTTATGAACTTTGAAATTTCCAACTTCTACATTCGATGCCGAAACCTATCAATTCGCGTCCGATTGACCCAAATTTTGCATGCAAGTCACATTTAACATTACGGACCTGCTCCAACTTTCGAAATCGGAATCCGACCCCAATATCAAAATTTCCACTTTCGGTCGGACTACTTAAAAACCTTCAAATTTCTAACTTTAGCCAAATGACTCCAAAATGACATGCGGACCTTTGAATTCACTTCTGATCGCGCTCCTAACACCAGAATAACCATACGGAGCTATTCCCAGACTCGGAATCCCAAACGGACATCAATAACACTGAAATGCACTTCAACCTAGACTTATGAATTTTTTTCTAAAATACTAACTCCCACAATATGCGCCGAAACACTCCCGGTTCATCCAAAACCCGTTCCGAACATACGCCTAAGTCCGAAATCACCATACGAACCTGTTGGAACCTTCAAATCCTGATTCTGAGGTCGTTTACTCAAAAATCCAATCTTAGTCAATTCTTCCAACTTAAGGCTTCCGAAATGAGAACTTTCTTTCCAATTCGACTCCGAACTTCCCGAAATTCAACTCCGACCACGCCTACAAGTCATAATACCTAAAATGAAGCTGCTCACGGCCTGAAACTACCGAACGACGAGCTAGAGCTCAAAACGACCGGTCGGGTCGTTACATTCTCTCCTACTTAAACATACGTTCTTCCTCGAACGTGATAAGAATTGCTCCAGAGTAGTCTTAAATCACTGTTTAACACCTCGTGCACCTACCTATGCTACCACCACTCAGTTGAGAACATTAGTTCGACCAAATCTGAATACATCCTCTTTTATCCATACATTAAGCTCGGAATCCAATTCCAACACCCTAAATTCTCTGCCAGGCCTGTTTCCAATATATGAACACCGTATCAATTACCACACGATGTACCAGAACATGACCACATACCTTTACTGAATTAGCACCATGCACCGCATAATTCATCATCTAACCACAATGACATTCCCTGAACCTTAGTAGCCAAAATTCCATGAATCTGATGCTCCCAATGTACCTTAGGACACATATATATATGTCCTGCTATAACGCTTACGATACCACCACAATGGAGAAGATGTGTAGAAATTCTCAACCAACTGCAGAGTTAACCAATCATTGAATCTCTCCTCTTGACTAGAATCATCACCTCATTACGAACCAAATAATGGTATTTGTCCTTTAATATACTTCACACAATCCTATCGCACTGATCCCTAGTCCAATAATCTCGTCTCACCCAGTATGAACTGCTCAGACAACAAGTCACCCCAGACATGACCAACAATCATGATTCCACAATGCGCCAATAGGCCACAACTCAAACACGATACATAAGGAAATGACTCAGGAAGGGACTACTCGACTCCCGCAACTAATATGAACTTTCCTCAGAAAATAGAAAGTAAAACACAAGAAAATAAATATAGGGAACTGTACTCAACATCACACTATTGCGGTGCACAACCTGATCCAAATAACATAACCGTGGTGGCGTGCCACCTGATACACCCATAAAATTCACGTAAGGAGATACACACCGAGCTAAATTTCTCATTACCACAAAATATCGAATATCGGTCACAAGCACGCTAAGTGCATAATAGAATCCTTGGGAGACTGATAGAGCCATACGCTACAAAACTCAAGCACAGTTGAGGTGCGATATATATACTCTGAATCTCAAGAGCTATCCTGCTCCCATAACATCATCACTACGAGGAATCTCAACACATAAGAAGCTATCAAGCCGTTTCACAACTCACCCGGAAAAATCATAATATTACATGAAATGGACGAGGATGGAACAACATCTAATGTTCTAATACCTTTCCATGAGAAGCGCTATACTGAAATGAACACACCTGACTCTTATGGAGCCCATAATTATATTTAAATCCATTCACAACCTTCAAGTCGATTCTGCTCGCGCCGAGCTAGGCTAATAGTTTTACCTAGGTCCATAATAACCCATATTTCCTCATAAAATGCAAGAACAGTCATCACAGCCGGAGTAAAACCCCTACATCCGCAACTAAATGAACCGAGCGCCCTCCAGGCATAAACTCTCAAATAAACAATATTATACTTCTTTATACTTGGTCTGAAACTTCAATCAATCAAGTGACCACGTGTCACACTTATATGATCTTCGCGTGGAATACACTTCCACGACCTCATGCACTAGATAACAAGTCTGCACCTCCATATCACCAGCCACACAACTGTTGTAAAGCCTACCAGGAAATCTGCAACCAGAACACAACGCCTCTTACACAACCACCGATCTTAGGTGATGTTGAAGACAATACCAGCTTACTCTAAACATCCAAATCCCTTTCCTTGCTCATCCGAGCTCGTGACATCCTTGCCAACACCGAACTGCTACCTTGATCGTCGCTTCTAAATTTCATACCGTTCACTGCACCTAATATGCCAATATGCAATCGCACAGGAATCTCGTCATAACTCCTGAACCACTAATAGGGTAAACACTTTATCACATAGAAATTTTTTACTTAAATCAATTCAAGAGAACCACAATAACACATGAGTGAATTCTCATAATCATAAAACATGCAAATCCTCAAATAATAGTCTATACCACCATAATCCTTCCAGGATCCTCCTATACATGACATGCCATAATACTTGAATGCTTCCAAATAAAATCAATTACGGCGGCCATCAAGCACTTACACGCACCGTCATAACTCACATGCATAACTAATCATGCTGAAAGGACTGACTACTGCCGCCACTGTTTCACCATGGCTGACCATCTAACTTTTCCAAATTTCCATTACTCGCGTCATTCTCAAACTCCACTTCTGCAGGACATAACTGATTCACCCGTATACCTCCAACTGAAACTGATACGACACTTAGCCGCGCACTCAACTTATCAACATCAGACTTCCCCCACTTTGATCAAGCCATAGATCAAGATGAACAATAACTCACCATGCCCATATGCTAACACCGCCACAATACCACAGTGAGATTCAATTAAACCTTTCATAAGCTCATATAACACAAACCATCTTATACCTTAATCCAATTCGCACTCACCTTAGGGATGATGATAACTCCAAATCAACACATAGAAACTCAATTTGCACTCACTTCGAGTGATTCCATTCCATGAGACTACCTTGTCTCCAAGCCCATGAATCGTTTCATGCTCTACGTGCACGCATATTCACATCTTCGGCCGGCATACCCATTCTGATAACCCTTCTATGAACCCGAAGTTATTTCTCCCTTCTATGAACCCAAATGCTACTTTTCACGCCGAAATAACGTAGAACACTCCAACTATTTTTTTCTCGCCCATATTCCGCTGCAAAAGCTCGATTCTTAACCATACTGTGGGCTTGAAATCTTTAGACACCACATTCTGACCTTTGAATTTACTAGGACCGCTATTGAGAGTCACCCGCTCTGTTGGTCCCGAATATAATCAACTCCACGGCTTTGCTGGTACCTAAACATCCATCTTGAATAAGCACCCGACTGAATCACCTCCCTTGCAAATTACCTCTACATTAAGCATAAATCCTGAATCCTTCCAAAGCCTAAACCTGATTCCATAAGGCCAACCTTTGCACACATTTATCAAATCCTATGCTCAAAACCATCTTATTCCTTTCCCCCTTAGCCGTAATAACTAGCCAATACGCCGATAATCCGAACCCCATGAGAAGAAAATCCTGCAACCCAATCGCAGGCGGTGGGACTCTCCCACTTAGCCTGAAGCTACTCCTTGCACCACTCTGGAACCCACCGAAATTCATTCTTCATTGTTGACATGATCTTGCTCAACCAACCCATCAAATTCTTCTAAGTTCTTCTGTTAGCATTCCATGAATACTATAATGCTATAGCATCATTCACATATTCGGCCTCTTACCAAATAGTCAATAGAATTCCTCGCAGAAACTTGCCAACCACACGACCGCTAACCTGTTCACAAGAGATAACCCACCTGTGGAAATTACGTGCCGACATCCTCCAACGTTGCTGCACGGGGTACAATCACTACGACATCAGTAACCCATCCTGAGCCCGTTCTCATTCACCAACTGTACCAGTCCGTACACTATTTATGGACATCAACAAAATGTGCGACAATACCTTCCAATTCAAAGTTATATTGCATCCTTCTTCATATCAAGCAACTCATTCTTTATGTTGCATCCAAATTTCCCGCCGTATAATAGCCAACAATTCAAATTAAGCTCGTGGATCTAATCACCGTCCATTAAAATTCTCAAATCACTCCAAACTTCTCCTCAAGATGAGCATCTATCTTACCAAAAAACTTATATGCTACGCTGCCCCTCTCCCACTTTAGTTAACTCACTCCTTTAAGAAACTACCTGACTTTCGTTTCTTACACCTGGCCTTTTAGAAATTTATCCGCCACCTGGCACTTCCCACATGTCCTTCCTCATATTTTCCTTCCCAGCTGCAGCCTTACGTCAATATCATTCTCTGTAGTACTTAAACCAACAGATCACCACAACTTTAAACCTTTCCGAAGATCATCTTTCTCGAGCCGCCTACATTAGAAATACCTATTCAATCCTGATCCACCGCACACCACGCTCTCTAATTGCCGCTTCGTCAATACTACTTCTACTCTGACCCAATGCAAACGAAGAAACTATAGCACCGACGAACTTAACACATTCTATTCGATTAAAGACGACGATACCACATCACTGATGAAGATTCCACCTCACTTGAAAACACCCAGTCTCATTACTCTATCAAACCGGACCTGATCATTTATAATCCAATTGTCTTTCCTCCGCCGGAAATAAAATACTGAAATCTTGGAATCACGCTCTGAGTAGAACTCCTATCAAGTCATTCATTGCCCCGACATATGGGCGAACATTCTACCACCACATCAATACCATGTGGTGACTGATCATAAGCATCATAACAACCTGAGCATAGCCTCAAAGATCTCAGAAACATAACTACTGAGCTGAAACAACATATTATCCTGCCGCAGAGCAACGATAATAGCCCCAACCAACTACGTATGGGAAACATCACGCACCATATCTTTAGTTCCATTACAATTCCCTGAATTCCCGACTTATAACAAGCGCTTCGCGACGCGTAAGATTGAGTAGGAAGAAACGTAGGCATAAGTCTCAAAGGAATCAAACCGCACAATGAGGAATCAAGAAGGGTAGTACTCCTAACAGCCCTGTAGCCTCTCGAAGATAAGTACATGCGTCTCCGTACCGATCCGCAAGACTCTACTAGACTTGCTCATGACTCGTGAGACCTAAGGGAACCTAGTGCTCTGATACCACGTTGTCACGACCCAAAATCCATTAAGGTCGTGATGGCACTGGACTCCACTGTCAGGCAAGCCAAATCTTAATAATTAATAAAATTTTTATTTTAAAATTCTTGAAGTCATTCCTTTTTCTTTTTCTTAAATAATAATTAGCGAGCTTCCACAGAGTAAACAATAATATCTTTTGCAAATTTAAATAGTGAATAAATCCCATAATTATCCCAGAACCTGGTGTCACAAGTGCATGAGCAAATTTTCTAGGAATTATACATGTACTACAATACTTGTCCGGAATACAAACTGGACAAGGAATTTAAAATAAAATACAATACATCTGAGGAAGACTCTGCCGGCTGCGGGTCGTCTCCGGATGGTGCAGCTCGTCTAAGTCTCCAAGTCAGTCACATCACTGCGTCAAGCAGGGCCACTATCTATGAATGTACCTGTGCAATAAAAATGCACAGCAAGTGTAGCATGAATACAAAAACAACGTGTACTCAGTAAGTATCCCGCCTAACCTCGAAGAGGTAGTGACGAGAGGTCGAATTTGACACTTGATAGAGGTAAATTTAATGAAATCAAGGGTGACACTAGGCATGAATATCATAGGCAATTTAATATGTTGTGATAGGAAATAGAGACTTCTTTCACATTTAAGATTTCAAATCTTTGTTATTTCAATTGACAATTTATAATTCCCACGCCAGTAAACAGGTATAAATCACAGAAAGTACGCATCAATTATCATGCGCAAGAAATGCCGAGGGTCGAACGACTCAGACCAATAATAATAAAATGTGCATTGTTGAAGGGTCGAACGGCTCGAACAATAGATGCATCTATTACCCCGCTCGCGAATCAATCATGCGACGCGGCCATATATAAATAATAGAGTTACCCTGCTCGTGAATCATACATGCGACTCAGGTACTCATAAATACAGATATTCACATAATAAATTCACATTTTATCAGGAAACAGTTACTCAAGGAAGTGATAAAATTCTCTTTTAATGGACACGAAGATGGTACTTAACTCCTTTCTGGAAATTCATTTTTCAAGTTCGATAAGGTCTAAATATTATAAATTTATCAGTAAGGTTACAACTACGACAAATAAAACATGCTTTATCAGGAAAACAATTATCCCATGAAAAATCAATTCTCTTTCTAGATGATTAATGAAGATATACTTCAACCTTCTTAGGTATTCAACTACTAATTCGATAATTTTAACGGTCTAATTTTATTAGCAAAATTACAAGTCCAACAAGTAAAGCATGCTAGTGGGGCCTAGACTACCCAGACACAACCGTGATAGTAGCTACGCACGGACTCCCGTCACCTCGTGTGTACGCAAGCCCCCCAAATAGTATCACATATTCGATTAGTTCACCTATAGGGACAATTTCCCCTCACAAGGTTAGAAAGTAGACTTACCTCGCTCCGACGATTCATAACCGGCCTCTAAGCCCTTCCGACGACTCAAATTTGATGCACAATGCCCCAAAACTATCCATATAACGGGAAAACCAATGAAAATATACTCTAATACTTATAACAATTTAATTTATATAAATTCGCAACTCTGCTCGGAAGGTTGATAAAATTGCCCTCAGGCCCACGATCCCGAATTCCTAAATTTTTCGAAGATAAAGTTTACCCATAACCTCACAAACTCAAATGTATAATTCTCTCTCAATTTCGTGCCCAAATTCGTGGTAACAATCCATAAATATAAATTTCTAGGTTTTTCTTCAAAACCCTAAGTTTCCACTAATTTCCCATGATTTTCCATGTTAAAAACTAGTTATAAACCAAGTAAAGAACTTGTAATAGGTGGGATTGACTTACGTCCAAGTTTCTAGGTGAATATCGTTCTCAAGAAGCTCCAAAAATCGCCCAAGAATGAAGAAATGAGCAAAAATGCTCAAACCCCCGCTTTAAACACTCACTGCCCAGCGATCTTCGCGCCCGCGGCAAAAACTTCGTGCTTGCGGTGTCCGTGCCTGCGGTCTTCGCAGTCGTGGACCATTCTTCGCGCCCACGGTGCCTGTCCAGCCCATGCCTTTTCGGTCCTGCGACTCATGCCCCGCATCCGCGAGCTCGCACCTGTGGCCATCCAAGTGCAGGTGCGATCACACCAGAAGCTGGGAGCTTCAGCTTATTCTTTCCAAGTTCAAACTTGGTCCGAGGCTCGTCCAGTTAACACCCGGGCCCCCCTGGGGATCAACCCGAACATACTAACAAGTTCCAAAACATAATGCAGACCTTCTCGATGCCTCAAATCACATCAAATAACATCAAAACAATGGATCGCAACTCAATTCAATCCTTGTGAACTTTGAAATTTCCAACTTCTACATTCGATGCCGAAACCTATCAAATCGCGTCCGATTGACCCCAAATTTTGCACGCAAGTTACATTCAACATTACAGACCTGCTCCAACTTTCGAAATCGAAATCCGACCCTGATATAAAAATTTCCACTTCCTGTCGGACTACTTAAAAACCTTCAAATTTCTAACTTTAGCCAAATGACTCCAAAATGACCTGCTGACATCTGAATTCACTTCCAATCGCGCTCCTAACACCAGAATTACCATACAGAGCTATTCCCAGACTCGGAATCCCAAACGGACATCAATAACACTGAAATGCATTTCAACCCAGAGTTATGAAATTTCTTCTAAAATACTAACTTCCACAATATGCGCCGAAACGCTCCCGGGTCATCTAAAACCTGTTCCGAACATACATCTAAGTCCGAAATCACCATATGAACCTGTTGGAACCTTCAAATCCTGATTCTGAGGTCGTTTACTCAAAAATCCATTCTTAGTCAATTCTTCCAACTTAAGGCTTCCGAAATGAGAACTTTCTTACCAATTCGACTCCGAACTTCCCGAAATTCAACTCCGACCACGCCTATGAGTCATAATACCTAAAATGAAGCTGCTCACGGCCTCAATTTCTGAACAACGAGCTAGAGCTAAAAAATACCGGTTGGGTCGTTACACTACCCATATCAGATTCATCGAAATCCGACCTCAAATGCCCATTCAAATCCCAAATGGAATTCTCAAACTTTTCTTCCATCCTTCCCCCAATTTCCACTCCAATTCCCCAAATTAAATGATGAAATTCAAGACTAAATCATGGAATTAAACCAAAACCAAGTGAGAAACACTTACCCCAATCACTCTACTGAAAATCTTTTCAAAATTTGCCTTCTCCCGAGCTCTCTAATGGTTTTTGAGGTTTTGGACTTAAGCCCTCGATTTTTGAATATAAAATTGTCTGCCCAGGATTTTCTTCACCGCGAACGCGATGGACCTCTCGCGTTCGCGTAGACCAACCTCGACTGTCTCCCACTTAACCCTTCGCGAACGCGGCCAATGCTTTGCGAACGCGAAGCTTTATAATTCTCAAACCATCGCGAATGTGATCCCTACCTTGCGAACGCGTAGACTAAGGACCTGGGGTCTCCAAGTGCCAACTCCTCTTCGTGAACGCATGCCTCTGAGCGCAAACGCGGTGATTTCTCCATTCAGACTCTCACGTTCGCATCCACCACTTCGCGAACGCGTAGAACAAAATCCTCAGCTCCCAAATGACCCTTCGTGAACGCGGCATCCCACCTGCGAATGCGATGAAATTCTCTGCAACCAAAAACCAGCAAAATCTGCCAACTTTAAATCCAAGGTTTGGTCCGTTAACCACCCAAAACACACCCGAGGCCCTCGGGACCTCAACCAAACATGCCAACACATCCCATACCCCCATTCAAACTTAGTCGAGCCTTAAAACCACTCAAAACAATGCCAAAACACCAAATCAACCTCGGAGTCAAGCCTAAGAACTCAAAACTTTCCAAATTTCTCCAACGATGCCGAAACCATCTAAACCACGTCCGAATGACCTGAAAATTTGCACACACATCCAAAATGACACTACAAACGTGTTCCAACTTCCGGAATTCCATCCCAACCCCGATAGCTAATTTTTCACTACCGACCAGAAATCGCCAAAAATCCAATTTTGCCAATTCAAGCCTAATTGTAATCCAGACCTCCGAACAACATTCCGTACACACTCCTAAGTTCCAAATCACCTAGCGAAGCTATCCGAGCCATCAAAACCACATTCCGAGATCCTTTACCTAATAATCAACTTCCGATTGACTTTTCTAACCATAAAGCGAACTTAAGAGACTAAGTGTCTCATTTCTCACCACGACCACTCCGAACCCGAACCAACCGACCCCGCACAACATAATCGAGATAAGCAACACATGATAAAGAAGAAATAGGAAAAATGGAGCTAATCTCACGGAACGACCGGTCGGGTCGTTACACATAGTTCATGCCAACTAGTAAATATAGAAAAAGAAATGGACAACACGTCGAATAATTTCCCACAATTTTCTACAATATAAATACTCACATAGGTAAGTGCACCACTACACAAATATCAACAACAAGCGCACCCCTAGGCCATCACAAGTTATCACAAATCAATCCCTGACATAGCCTATCTTGTCTCACCACATGCACAATTAATAAAGTAAATGCCCGCCTTGTCTCGCCACATGGGCATAATAATGTTCCCACCTTGTCTCGCCACATGCGCAACCCACATATATAGCCCGTCTTGTTACGCTGCATGTTCAAATATCAATAGAACAATAGCACGACAGAAATATCGTGCAACACAATAACACCCTGCACGACAGAAACCTCGTACAACACAGTAACACCCGCACGCCAGAAACCTCGTGCATCACAATAACACCCGCGCGACAGAAATCTCGTGCATCACAATAACAACTGCATGGCAAAAACCTCGTGCATCACAACAACAAGTACAATATAAAAAATGACAATAATACAAGAGCACGACAAGTAAATCAACTCAAGAACTTTCGATCACAAAGAAATGGTAGAACTAGTTCACAAGGAATAACCACAATAGAGAATACTAGTAGAAATAAGAATAGCTCAAGAAGGGATAAAATAATATTTAACAACGATCCCACAATGTATAGTTCAACAACAAGGGAGATAACACGAGTCAAATAGTTCCAAATAAGGACAAGTCAACTAAAATATAGCATACCTAAACTTCTTTTAAGGTTGGGAAATTACGAAAGAGATACAACAAATTCAATTAAGGATAAGCATCGGGAAGATAATCATAACCTCAATTAAGGATGAACAATTACAGAAGATATAATTATACTTTCAATGAAGGAGAAGCGATTAGGGAAGGATAGCATGGCAATAGAAGAGGTAACAACTTTAGTTAAGTCATATAAGAGTCAAATAAGCAATAAAGGTGGATCATGAAGCAATTAATTCTAATTAAAGCAGGTAAAGGTGAATCTAGTGAATAGGAACTTAATCATAACAAAAACAACTTCATACTCGGTGAATACAAGGACCTAAGAACCCTAAAAGGCCAACTTTCAACAAATAAACATGCGCACGTACGTGTTACCTCGCGTACACGGACATCACATGATACAATTAGCATAGAAGACTCAAATCCTAAAGGGTAGGTCCCCCACACAAAGTTAGGCAAGATACTTACCTCAAAGCAGACAAACCGATATTCTAAAATGAACTTCTTGGGTGAAATGACCTCCAGATGGCTCAAATCTAGCCAAAATAACTTCAAAGCATAAATAAAACTCATAAGAAACTATTCTGGATCATAAAGCCTCAATCTTCATCAAAAATGAAAAATCAACCCAAAGGTCGACCCCAGAGCCCGCATCTCGGAACCCGATAAATTGTAAAAAACCCGAACACCCATTCCGATACGAGCTCTACCATACTAAAATTATCAAATTCTGATATCATTTCGTCCCTCAAATCATTATTTTAAATTTTGAAAATTTTCTTCAAAAATCCCCATTTTCCTCTCTCAAAAACACTAAATAAATGATAAAAATAAGGATTAAATCATAGAATATAATAAACTCTTGGTGAAGAACATATACCCAATCGATTTGCTTGAAAAACCGACAAACAATCACTCAAAATCGAGCTCTAGAACTCATAAAATGGTGAAAATGGATAACCCTCGGAAAGGATAACTATATATTCTGCCCAGACATCAAAGCATCGCGAACACAGAAGCCTGATTGCATTCATAAAGAAGAAAACCGGAGGCTGTCAAGATGTGCTTCGCGAACGCGGAGAGGAAAAATCTGATGGCCCACGACTGACCTACGCGAATGCGTGAAATAGAACACGAATGCGAAGAATGGAATGTCATACCTTTGTGAACGTGAGCGGAAGAATGCGAACTCGAAGAATGGAGAGGCAGAGCTTCGGGAACGCGAGAAGAAGATTGCGAATGCGAAGAGGAAATATTTCATCTTCCAAAATAGCACTACGCGAACGCGGATACAAGGACACGAACGCGATGAAGGAAACCAGATGACAAAAAATAACAATCTAAAAATAGAAGGAAATGACCCGTAGCCCATCCGAAATTCACCCGAGGCCCCTGGGACCCTGTCTTAACACACCAACAAGTTCCATAACGTGACACGGGCTCGCTCGAGGTCTCAAATCACATCAAACAATGTCGAAACTACTAATTACACTAGGAATCGAACTTGTGAACTTTCAAATCTTCCAACTTTTAAAACTTGCGCCGAAACCTATCAATTCAACCCGGAATAACGTCAAATTTTGCGACAAGTCCCAAATGACATGATGGAGCTGTTCCAACTCACGAAACAATAACCTTTGGACGGCGACACAGTTTGCCACCGTAGTTGCAACCAAGGCGATTTTCATTCTCATGTCTAGACAGAATTCAAAATACATCCGAGCCTCCCAAAAAATATTTTCAAACTATTTTCCAAAATCTTTTCAAAAAATACTTTCAAAAGGAATTATTTTCAAAAATATATATTTTTTACTTTAAATTGTTTTATATTACATTATGTTACTAACAAAATTTGTTGCTTCTTTTGCGAGGTACCCTATCCAGAAGCTACCTTTCAAAGACGTCGTTTGGATAGAAATCAAAGGCCACACCCCTTCAATTGCCCTGCTTCGTACTTCTAGTTCTTGGGTGTACTCAAAACGTAAACATAGTAAATATTAGTTATTTATGTGTTCGTTTGTATGTGTTAGATTGATCACACTTAGAATAATATGGTTAGGCTAATAATCGGGTTTTCCCATTAAGTGTTTTAATAAAATAAATCAAAGGTTGCATCAATACTTAGAACCTTAAACACGCTTTCATGATCAAATAACTAATCGAACAAATGTACATTATTAAATTAGATACACACTTGTGAACATATTTACTTGAACTTAGTGTAAATCTCTATGAATATATATTGATTTATTTATTGAATAACCCATCCTCATATATATTTTCCAACAACTCTTTCTACATTCTTATTTGTTAAATAAATTTTGTAAAATCACTAGTCATTCATATGTTATATTCAAACATAGTTCTTTAACCATTTTTTAATCAATTATTTCTGAACATATTTTTCTTATATTTTACCCATACTATTTAAACTTTGGACATAAATCAAATCTTTGCAAGTTTATTCCGTTTAATTAAAACTCATTCTATTAATTTATAATACTTTTATATCTCTACATATTTGTACATTTTATTAAATTATCAAAAAACGTAATTTTATATACTTTATTCACAATCTTTGAGTGTATACCATTACATAGGTGTTTATATTCTATAATGTAACACTTACGTTTTGTAACGACCCGACTGATCATTTTGAGCTTTAGCGTTCAGCTCAATGGTTTGAGGTCTTGGGTGGCTTCATATTGTATATTATAACTTGCGCGAATTCAACTTTCGGATGTTTTGGGATTGATTTGAATTAGTGATTGTCATTTTAGAAGCTTAAGTTGGAAATGTTGACCGAGGTTTTACTTTTGTAAAATGAAACTCCGGAACGGTATTTTCATGACTCTGATAGGCTTGTATTATGATTTTGGACTTGGGCGTTTTCCTGAAATTGAATTCGAAGATCCCTAGGTTCATTTGGCAAGATTTGCTGAAAGTTAGCAATTTGAAGGTTCAGAAATTCGTTCTGTTTCACTTTATGGCTATCAGGTTCAGATTTTGGTTTTGGGATTTGAAATAGGTCCATTTTGTATTTGGAAATTGTATGCAATGTTTTACGTCATTCTGAGCTGATTTGGTAGGAATCAGACTCGTGGTTGAGTTTTTAGAAGTTCTTGAGTTTCAATGTAAATTTTATATATTTTGATGTCTGACTCGTGGCAATAGATATTATTTTCGTATTTGGATTTCTCGAGCAAGTTCGTATAATATTTTTAACTCTTGTGATGTTTGGTTTGGATCCCCGAGGGCTCATGTGAGTTTTGGACGCGTTTCAGAGTGTTTGATAGAGTTTCTGTTTTGCTGGTTCTTGAATAGGTGCTTCAGGTCTCGCAAATGAGAGATTTTGTTCGCATTTGCAACCTTCACATTTGCGAGGTGGGGTCGCATTTGCGAAGTTCACTGGGGTTTATCAGGTTTGCATTTGCGAATACATTGTTCGCTTTTGCGATAGGGGCCTGGGCAAAGCTGGTTCACATTTGTGATCAATACGGTCGCTTTTGCGAAGAGCCTGACTTTGCAATTTCGAAGTCAGGGTCGCATTTGCGACATTCCCTGGTTTTATCAGGAGCTGCATTTGCGATAGTTTGTCTGCATTTGCAATGCTGTGTCGCATTTGCAACATCTGTAAACGGAACAAAAGGCTTGAAGACGGAATTTTAGTCTCATTTTCATATATTTGAAACCTAGACTCGGAAGGAGACAATTCGGAAAGGGGATTTTCACCTACAGCCATTACGTATGTGGTTTTGATCAATTTCTAACTATATTACATGATTACATGTGAGATTTAACATCAAAATTTTGGGAATCAAAGTGAAATTTTGTCTATGTCTTGAAAAATAAAAATTTAGGATTTGAGAGTCGAATTAGACTTGGATTTGGAAACAAAACACATAGCTCTAATGTGACACTTGATGTAACGACCCAACCGGTCGTTCCGTGATATTTTCCCCATTCCCCCCCATTTCTGCTTTATCATATATTGCTTAGCCTGTTTATGTTGTGTTTGGTCAGTTGGTTTGGGTCCAGAGTGATCATGGTGAGAATTACTAATAGTTGAGAAGGTCAACTGGGAGTTGACTTATCGGTGAACAACCTCGGAATGCATATTTTATGGCTCGGATAGCTTCTTTAGGTGATTTGGGACTTAGGAGTGTGTTCAGAATGAAGTTTTGATGTCCGGTGTAAAATTAGGCTTGAATTGGCAAAAGTTAGTTTTTGGCGATTTCCGGTCGGCATTGGGAAATAGGCTATCGGGGTCGGAATGGGATTCCGGAAGTTGGAACAGGTCTGTAATGTCATTTGGGTATGTGTGCAAAATTTCAGGTCAATTGGAGGTGTTTTGGTTGGTTTCGGCGTAGTTAGCGAAATTTGGAAGTTTCAAAGTTCATAGGTTTGAATTTGATGTAATTTCGGTGTTTTCATGTTGATTTTTGTGTTTTGAAGGCTCGACTAAGTTAGAATAATACTATGGGGTGTGTTGGTATGTTTTGTTGGGGCCCCGAGGGGCTCGAGATTGATTTCGGATGGTTGGCGGAGTTTTGAACTTGAAAATTTGCAGCAAATAGCTGCTGGTGTAAGTTTCTGGTGTTGGCCTCACCTGCGGATGGGTAGCCGCAGGTGCGACATCGCAGGTGCGAAAGGTCATGCGCAGGTGCGAAAGGGGGGCTAGGCAGGGGAAATCCGCAGATGCGAAGAGTTGGCCGCACCTGCAAAGCCGTAGGTGCGAAAATTGGTCCGTTAGTAGAATTTCGCAGGTGCGCACCTGGGACCGCGGGTGCAGGTCCGCAGGTTCGTTTAAGTGTCCGCATGTGCGGAATTGCTGGGCAGAACAATATAAAAAGAGGCCTCCGTGAAAATTTATTCATTTCACCATTGTTGCATGCGGTTGGAGCTCATTTGAAGACAAATTGAAGAGAGAATTCGTGGTTCTTCAGTGGAGCTAAGTTCCGGGGTTTTAAAGTCGTTTCTATGCTATTTTGTTCGGATTAGGCTTGTAAATTGAAGGATTAAAGTAGGAAAAGGTTGGGAAAAATGGGTGGAGGGTTTGAAAATTCTTTTGGCAATTTGGATAGAAAATTGCGGTCCGATTGTGGTGTTTTCAGTATGTGTAGAATCGTTGGAGGATGAGGTTTCTAGTGATGTGAAATTTATCGAATTCCGAGACGTGGGCCCGGGGCTCGGGTTTAGCCGAATTTCGAGATTCTTGTATAATTTGATAGTTTTCGATTGGGCTGTGTTCCTTTAGTATATATTAATGATGTTAAACTAGTTTTGGCTAGATTCGGAGCAATCGAGAGCCAATATGAGGGGCAAGAGCATATCGGACTAGTGTTGTGGCCCGGTAGAGGTAAGTAATGGCTATAAATCTTGTCCGGAGGGTATGAAATCCTGGACTACATATTTCTCATTGATTTTAGATTGACGCACATGTCAGATGACGAGTATGTGGCGCGCACTGATTTTTTGGATTTGGACTTGGTCCTCTCCGCGGCAACTATTGAGTTGCATATTTTACTCAAAACCTTATGTTGAATTATGTTCTAAAGATTTTTGAAATATTTGGGCTATAAGCCGTGTTTGGGGCCTCGTGCCGATTTGTTTAGACCCCTTAGGGGCTTTTTACTGCTGTTTTCCTTACTGTTTATTGATGATTTCACTCATTCATATTGTGCTTACTGTTTTCGAAACTCAGCCTGATTACACTACTTTGAGATTTAAAAATGTTGTTTTGGGTCGAGTACCCTATTTTACTGATTCGCCCGAGGGGCTTTTGAGAGGTTCTGATGAGTGAGGCCGAGGGCCTGATGCGAGGATATGGTACGCCACGAGGTGGCTTGATATTAGCGCTTGGGCTGAAGGAGCCCCTCCGGAGTCTGCACACACCCCCAGTGAGCGCACCGAATGCCGAGTGCCGAGTGCCGAGTGATTGGGAGGCATGAGTGACTGTGAGGTATGCCCGATGGGATGATTATGAGTGATGGTGAGGTATGCCCGAGGGGCTGATTATGAGTGATTGTGAGGCATGCCCGAGGGTCTGATTATGATACATGTTTTTGCCCGATGGGCTAATTATAATTTTACTACTTTCACTCTGAACTTATGAAATATGTTTCGCCCGAGGGGCCTCTTTATGATTCATTTCATTTTCATACTAAATCTTTTGGTTTGAAGTTGTTGAAAAATATACATTTTCCAAAGGATTTTTCTGAAGTTGGTTTTAAGGCATGATGACGTCATATATCTATGTTTATACTGTTGGAAAGAAAGGCTGTGCATATTGTGAATTGATGACATCGATTTTTATGTGATTTCTTGCCGCTTAGACTTGATTTTTTTCATTACTACTGAGTTGGCGTACTCACATTAGTCCCTGCACCCTTGTGTGCAGATACCGAGCATTAGCTATCCATTCCGTGCGGAGCCAGAGTGCGGGATATAGAGGTAGCTACTCAATGTCCGCAGCATCTCTATTTTCCCTTCTTGTTGTATCTAGCTATTTATTCGGAGGTTTTTTATTATAATAGTATACCTTTGGCTTATCTCTCTTAGATGCTCATGACATGTTGGCTCCGGGTTTTGCGGTTGGTTGCACTGTTTATTAGCCTAAGCTATTTAGCAAACTCTGTATATTTTGTGAAATGCTTGAAATTGGTTGGGATTTTTAAGGAAACTGTAAACATGTGATTATTGGCTAGCCTAGTTCCACGATAGGCTATATCACGGCCGGTTTAGGATTTGGGGTCGTGACAATTGAGCATCAAGAGTTGACTTTACTCATCAAGGAAGTTCGCACTTTTATGTAGGTCACTGTGGATCCCAAATCCTCCTCCTATACTCTCCGTTAGCTCATCTCACTTAAGACGGTGGCACTCAATTCAATGACTTGTGCAAGGTTCGCTCATCACTCTCAAAAAAATGTCACAAGTACGACTCTAAGTACCATATGCTTTCCCCTCATGTAGATCACCACTAATGTAAACTTACTCGGTTTGACATCACATAGGGATTTTTCGGCATGTAATGAAGGTTTTTGGACTAAGGTGAGAAATATTGGAATAGAACGGATTCATATTTCCATAAGCACTCCACTTTTCTCTTTGTGGCTCATGCTTTGCCGACTCTTTGAGTCATTTTCTTTTTCCTTAGGGGAACTAGAGAGACTTGACATCACCCTTTCATGGTCATGATATTCATATTCTCCTTCTTTGTTTTCTCCATGCTTTGCCTTTTGCTTTCTTTTGAATCCTTTCAACCCTTCAACTTATGCACTTTCTTTATGTGTTTTTTTTTTTGTTATTTCTTTCTTTTTATTTGCCTTTCCTTTTCTTCGCTTCTTTTCTCTTTGTGTGCCTTGATACCACTTTCAACCCCTCGTCTCTCCCCCAAACTTATGTTTTCTCCATTTGTTTCTCATGAGTGCTAAGGAAAGCTCGGGTTCTAAGAGAGGGTAACTATAAAACGGGTAAAGACCTGTAACATGGTTATAAAATGAAAAAGAATTTAGGCTCTAAAGGATTGGCTAGGGATAACATCATTAGTGGGCCATGGAAGGTTTCAAAACGGGTCAAGGAGAGCCTATCATCACTTCTCAAGCCAAGCAAAACTTAGAATTTCGCCTAGAAACACATTCAGGAAAAATTCTAGACCATTCATACGGGTACTTGGACTTGTAACAAAATATCTCACCTCTCACACAGCCGTATTGTTAAAGAGGATAGATTCGAGGGCCCATGACGAGCGTATGGCGTATGTAAAATTCTAACTTGTACTTTGTCAAATAATAGTATAGAAAGATGTTGAATCCACAAAGATTGGTTTATCTATTCTACAGATGTTTCTTGTTTTAATTACTATTTGAGAAAATCACAAAGAGTTGAGTTGTAAATTAACTAACTAAAAATGCATGAATAGAGCAAATGGAAAATATTTTATTTTTCACAAATATAATAAAAAGGTGTTGGGATCTTGACTTCACTTAAGATTTCTATTATATAGTAAAATTATTATTCTTCAATTTCTATTTCTCAAAAATGTATAAATGCCTTTCACAATTACAAATATATATATTACTCAAGTTGAATAATTAATTGTACTCCTCTCGGTTATACAAATTAATCTTCAAAATAGTAATAGTATAGAACCAGAAATATATGATTGAACTAAACCATGCTCTTATTAGTACGTCCCTTTCGGTTACCCTACTTTTTATAACTGATTATTACACTATTTGCCTCTTTCGATTACAAATAAGTGTAAAATTAATTATAACATAAAAGAGAGAGATGTTACTGAACAAATATTAACATCTATCAATACTAAAATTAACTATATTATTTCTTCCACCTCTCTCGATTACAGAATTAATAAATAATTAATATGTAGTACAAGATAGATAGATGTTAATAAATTAAATAATGCCTAACTGTAAAAGCAGATAAAGTTCAATAAATTTTATCTCAAGCATGTGAATTTGAGGAATAATATCTACTATTATATAGAAATATTAAGATCCTTCTTTCTCCCAACACAAGAAAAATTACTCCATACTGAAATTAATACTAACAATGGAAATATTCTTGTCCATTAAATAAGAAAATAGAAAGAAATATTCAAGAAGAATAATTCCCCCTATTTAATTAAAAGCAGAAACTAGAGTAATTTCCTACACTTGAATTTATTTAGAAACGACAACTAAACCACTATTGTGATTTAAAAGAAAAGATAACTTGATACTAGTGAAAGAAATAAAACAGAGAATCTTATTAAGAATTTGGATTCAGACTTCTAGCTCTAAGCTTTTTCTTCATGCTGATGCTTTCTTCTGATCGGGAAACATCTTCTTATATAAGAAAATTCCATGTTGACTTCTCGATTTGCTGCTAGATTTCCATGGCAAATCCATATTTTGCATTTGCAGATATGAGAATTCGAATTCTCGATTTGGTGCTAGATTTCCATGAAAAATCTAGATTTTGAATTTGCATAGATGAGAATGCTGCCATTCTAAGTTTAGATTTCATCGATTTCATCATGGCAAATCGAGACTTGGTGCATTGTTACGGTAGTAATAAATCATAGCTCGATCTTACACTTCTTTGTTGTATTTTTCTTGAATATTTGTTTATCTTTTTTCATGTTGCACACAACATTTCTTCTATAATTATTCCTGCAAAATAAAGTTAAGAATATGGAGGAAATATGATAATTTTTATGTTTTAATGAGAGAAATTATGTGGTTAACATCTAGTAAATTGTACATATCAAATTCTCCCATACTTAAAATTTTACTCGTCCTCGAGCAAAATAAATAAATAAATGAACATAGTAAATAAACACTTTAAGCACAATCATGAGAATTTTTGATAGAGAAGAATTAACTAAGACCAATCTACGAGTTCAAACAACGTTCAGCTGTACTCATGTTTACCTATTTAGAACTGAAATCATAATATTTTCTAAAATCCCAAGTGCGTCTCACCGAATGAAGAGAGATGCCCATATATCACATAATATATAGATATAGGATAAAAAAAAGGGCATGGATAAAAAATACGCTGACTCTCAATAAAGAAGTACCTCAAGCTACTGGAAATAACCATAAGCTTGACTATCATGTGGTTCTCCACTAATATAGGAGTCTCTGAGTTAAGATCATGTAAGATATTTTGCAAGGTTGTAAAGTAGGCTTAAGGATGTGTATGATACATATAGACAATAGTGACTCAAATTCCTTATAGGCACTACAAATTTTTTAAATCTCTTAAGTACAATTGACTTTCATCTCATTTAAACAATAAACCTTTATTTTGTTTCATCCCTTTCAATTTTTTTTTTATGGATTTGCCAACTTTTCTTTGTTGCAATTTTATCTCTCTCTCTCTATCTCTCTCTCTCCCTCCCTCTCTCTCTCTCTTTTGAAATTTGGAAGCAACTTTTTTTTTTCCAGTTCTCATGACAACATCTCAAAAGATCGACAACCTTAAACAATTATTCTTTCACCAATTAATTTTACAATTACACCTCACCCCTAGATTTTTACATTCAGATCAACTCTTAAAGTGTCCAAAAGAGAATTGGGTGAACAGAGAACAAGTCATAACAATAAACATGTTAAGGGTTAAAGCTTGGCGGCCAACAAAATAAGAGATAATTTATTTAGGCTCAACTGAGCTAACTAGGGATAAAAAATATTAAAGGTAGGTCAATTTAGGCTATGGCTCAACAAAGAAGGCCTACATTCATTTCTTAACTCAAAGATCTACCTATAGTTTCACTTCAATCCACATTCAAGGCAAGTTCTAGATTTCCAGATAAGCAGGAGAACTAGAAAATATAAGCTAACCACACAATACACTTGGGCCAACGAAAACTATGATTTCAATCATCAATAAGTAAGTATGAGTTTAGAAAAGTGATCATAAAACATGTGAATGATACTTAATCAAATTCATCTTTTCTAAGTGTCATGCTTTTGAAGTCAAATCAAGTTTAGCCAACTTATTTACCAAAACAAGTTAAAACAACTAAAAGACCAAAAAAAATATTCAGTTCAAAATATTACGACCATGGAAAAGAACTGAACAAGAAATCTATAGAAGTACATGAAATAAGTTGCATTAAGAATAAGACAACTCAAAGTTTATTTTTTTTATTTTTTTTTTAAATTTAAAAAAAAATAATTTTACTAAAAACACATTTTTCAGTTGTAAAATATACATTCTTTTTATATTTAACCGAAAAAAACTTAAAAGAAACACATATATAACAAACATATTCCTCTGTCCCCAAGCTTAAATAATGTCATGTCCTCATGAAAAATAGATTAAAAGTAAAAGGAGATAAAGGAGCTTTCCTGATGTTCTTCCATTCTGGCATCATTTCCTTTTTCTTGGCTTCTCAAGGTTTCTCTCATATAACAAAGACAAGATTATGGCAAAGAAAATATTCTTTTTCTTGATAGGAGAAAACTTTCATTGTCGAAATCATGGGAGTGCTTCTTTATCATGGCAAAATATATTAATACACACTACATAAACATATGTATATATAATATAATACAAACATGCAGTTATTGTTATTTTTTTTTTTACTTGTTTTTATAAGAAAAAAAAACTAATTTATTACATATATTTAATAAAAAATAAATATTATATGTTACTACTAATAATTACTTAAAAGATTGAAGAGAGGGAAAGAAAATAGTTCTGAGTTTAACGTCGCCGACTCGACTTATTTTAAACATTAGGAGAAAAGGATTGTTGAAGCTTGTTTGTCGAAGAATCTGCTGATATAAGGCTTCAAACAATGACCATTTACTTTGAATTTGTCTCCCCTGTCTGCATGTTGTACTTCAATGGCACCATAGGGGGTCAAACTTGTTACTGTATATGGTCCTGTCCAGCGTGACTTAAACTTTCCTGCGAATAATCTCAATCGGCTATTGTACAAAAGAACTTGATTTCCAACTTTAAAATCTTAATGATGGATGAGCTTGTCGTGCCATTTTTTTTTGTCTTTTCCTTGTACAATTTAGCATTTTCGTATGATGTAAGTATGAGCTCTTCCAACTCATCAAGCTGCAATAGATGATTTTTACCGATTCTCTGGCATTTATCGCAAGTGGAAACATAATTCCTTGCATCTTTAAATATAGTAGGCCAGAAGAATCCAATTTCAAGTACTTTAGCTGCTATCTTTCTTCCTCCATAGTTTCCTCTTACATCCCCATCATGGCGATGACTTAAGATGTTTTTCATTTCTGTCTCCGGTACACATCTCCTGATTATATCATCTGCACAAAATTTAAACAAGTAAGGATCTTTCCAGTAATTATGTCTTGCTTCATTTTAAGCTTTTTCTTTTGTTCATAAGAAAAATCTTTTGGAATCCATCCTCCAGCCAAGTAGTTGGCAATATCAGCAAACCAATGTGGTTGATTTATAACGTTTGTGACTGGAAATATATGTTCATAAGGAAATTCCTCTTTGATATCTTTGATCTCAGTAGGTGGATTTTCCAAACAAGGCAAATGACCAGCTACTTGATTCTCAGAACCTTTTCGATCTTTTATTTTAAGATCGAATTCTTGCAAAAGGAGTATCCATTTTAGTAATCTTGGCTAGCATCATTCTTTGTTAAAAGGTACTTTAACGTTGCATGGTCAGTATAAATTATAACCTTTATTCCTATCAAATAGTAACAAAATTTGTCAAATGCAAATACTACTGCAAGTAGATCTGTCACGACCCAAATTCCCAACCATCGGGTTCGTGATGGCGCCTAACATCATACTCTCTAGGTAAGCCAATGTTAGAATTTAGCTAACTGTTTTCTTTAAAAAAAATATATTTGAATATAAGTAAACAGTCTAAATCAGGTTATAACAAATGCGAAAGTTTAATAAATATTGCTTAACCTTGAAACTCTTACTACCACCCAGAACTGGTGTCACAATTCACGAACGCTCTATGAATAGCTACAAATACTGGTCTAAAAGAAAAGTACATCAGTCTCGAAAGAAAATAAAATATAAATATGGAGCATAGAAGGGGACGTCAGGACCTGCGGACGCCTGCAGGACTACCTTGGGTTTCCTGAATGAATGTCTGCAACCGATCTCTCGATCAGCCATAATCAACTCCAAAATCTGCACAGAAAGTGCAGAGTGCAGTATCAGTACAACCGACCCCAGGTACTGGTACGAGTAGTGTCGAGGCTACGATGGAGCTTTTATAACATAGCCTGCATACAATTTATAATAAAGCAAAAAGGAAGTACGAAACGAAATGGAACAGTAATTTGCAGTAAATAAATATGTAACCCAGCTATCTTGCCAGTACTCAGGTATAACCAAATCCTTATAAGAGTCTCAGTGCCAAAGAATAAAATCACAACAGAGGTAGAATACATAAACAATAAAATGATACGGCGTGCATCCTGATCCCATCATATGATCAGTAACACTGTGGACATTCACCCATATTACTCCTTGTTGCGACGTGCACACCTATACGCCACGCATAGGTATAGGTTAAACAATTAATTTTGGCGGTGCATAGCTACTCGTCACCACACCTATACGCCACGCACATGGAATTTCACGTAGCAATCAAGTCGGGGATCCCTAATCCCTCGAGTAAAAGTTAGACCAAACACTTACCTCAATTTCGCAGGCCACTCACTGCTCAAGTACAACTTTCACTTTAGAATTCACATCCAACACACTCATATCTAATCATAATTAGTTTAATATCAACAATTATCGCTAAAGGAATCAACGTTAATGCATAATCATAGTTTTCCTAAGTTTTCCCAACAAAAAACAAAAATCGACCCCGGACCCGCTTGGTTCAAACTCGAGGTTTGGACCAAAATCCATTTTCCCATTCACCTCCGAGTCCAAATATGCAATTAGTTCCGGAATCCAACCCCAAATCGAGGTCTAAATCCCTAATTTTGTTAAATTTCCAATTCCCCCAAAATCCCTAATTTCTACTCTTAAAGAACAAGATTAAAAACTACTAATTCATTAAATGATGATGGAAATCGAAGAAAACAATTTAAAAGGTGCAAACCTATGATTGGGTGTCGAAATCCCTCTTCAAGAATCGCCCTAGGTTGAGTTCTAATGAAGGAGTTGTGAAATTTTCGAAAAATCCTATGCTGGTTCTGTTTTAATACCCATGCGTCAGACTTTCATCGCGTTCGCGAGGGGTGTGGGGAGTTCGCGAAGCAGTTGCTCTAGTAGCCTTCGTGTTCATGAAGGCTAATTCCCACCATCCTCTGTGTTCGCAAGCCTTGTGCCGCGTTCGTGTAGAGTATGATTCCCCTCCCTCAGGTCTCAATGCTTCGCATTCGCGATAGCCTGGCGACGTTCGCGAAGGGTAATGCCCCCAATGCTCCGCGTTTGCGCAGTCCTTCACGTTCCCATAGAAGAAAGTTACCCCCAGACAAGTTGACTCTTCGCGTTTGGGTAAGAAGCTTCACGAATGCGAAGAAGGAAACCAGCAAGTGCTGAAGCTGTAGAAAAACCAGAATTTCCTAAGTCCAAAACATCCTGAAGCCTATCCGAAACTCACCCGAGCCTTCGAGGCTCAAAACCAAACATGCTCACAAGTCTAACAGCATCATACAGACTTGCTCGTGCGATCAAATCGCTAAAATAACACCTAAAACTGCGGGTCTAGCATCAAAATCAATGAAAATTTCAAGAACAGTTAAAGTTTCTATTTTCTCAACCGAGGTTACGAATCACGTCATATAAACTTCGTTTCTCACCAAATTTCACAGACATGGTCTAGATATTATAACGGACCTGTATCGGGATATGGAATACGGGCCCGATACTATCAAAATCAAGCATAAATCACATACTTTAAAACCATAAATTTTCTAAAATTCAATTTTAGTAAAAAATTCATTTCTTGGGCTATGGACCTCGGAATTCGATTATGGGCATACGCCCAGATCCCATATTTTATTACGGACCCACCGGGAGCGTCAGAATACGGGTTCGGGTCCGTTTTCTCAAAATGTTGACCAAAGTCAACTAAAAATCATTTTTAAATCCCAAAAACTATTATTTCATATATTTTCACATAAGTGCTTTCCGGATTCACGCCCGTAATGCGCACGCAAGTTGAGGTGAATGAAAAATAAGGTTTTTAAGGATACCGAGATCGGAATAGAGTCTTAATTCATAAGATGACCTTTTGGGTCATTACAATCTCTACTTCTAAAACAAACATTCGTCCTCGAACGGACATAGAAAAGTACTCGAACTGGCGAACAAGTGGGGATATCTACTCCGCATGTCCGACTCGGACTCCCAAGTAGCTGTCTGAACAGGCTGACCTCTCCACTACACTCGAACTGAAGGGTAACTCTTTGGCCTCCACTGACGAACCTGTCGGTCTAGAATGGCTACCGGCTCCTCCTCATAAGTCAAATCCTTCTCCAATTGGACAGAGCTGAAATCTAACACGTGGGACGGGTCACCATGATATTTTCGGAGCATAGATACATGAAATACTGGATGAACTGAGGATAACCCTGGAGGCAACGCAAGTCTATAAGCCACCTCCCCCACTCTCTCGAGAATTTCAAATGGCCCGATATACCTAGGGCTCAACTTGCCCTTCTTCCCAAATCTCATAACACCCTTCATCGGCGATACCCGAAGTAATACCCTCTCTCCGACCATGAATGCTACATCATGAACTTTACGGTCGGCAAAACTCTTTTGCCTAGACTGAGCTGTACGAAGTCGATCTTGTATAATCTTGACCTTGTCCAAGGCCTCCTGAACTAAGTATGTACCCAATAATGGAGCCTCTCTCGGCTCAAACCATCCAACTGGTGATCTGCACCGTCTACCATATAATGCCTCATAGGGAGCCATCTGAATGCTCGACTGGTAGCTGTTGTTGTAGGAAAACTCTGCTAATACCAAGAACTGATCCCACGATCATCCGAAATCTATAACACAAGCATGGAGCATATCCTACAAGATCTGAATAGTACGCTCGGACTGCCAGTCCGTCTGATGATGGAATGTTATGCTCAACTCAACCCGCGTACCCAACTCATGATGTACTGCCCTCCAAAAGTGCGAGGTAAAGTGTGTAAATGATAGACATGGGCACATCGTGAAGGAGAACGATCTCCTGAATATAAATCTCTGCCAACTGCTTCGAAGAGTAAGTACTTGCCATAGGAATGAAGTGTTCTGACTTAGTCAACCTATCCACAATAACCCACACAACGTCGAACTTCCTCTGAGTCTGTGGGAGTCCAACAACAAAGTCCATAGTGATACGCTACCACTTCCACTCAGGAATCACCATCTGCTGAAGCAAACCACCGGGCCTCTAATGCTATTATTTCACATGCTAACAATTCAAGCACCGAGCCATATAACCAACTATATCTTTCTTCATCCTCCTCCACCAATAATGCTGCCACAAGTCCTGGTACATGTTGGCAGCGCCCGAGTGAATAGAATACCGAGAATTATGAGCTTCCCTAAGGATCAACTCATGAATCCCATCAACATTAGGCACACATACACGACCCTGCATCCTCATAACAACGTCATTTCCAACCGTAACCTGCTTGGCACCACCGTGCTGAATTGTGTCCCTAAGGACCATCAAGTGAGGATCATCGTACTGCCGATCTCTGGTACGCTCAAACAAGGAAGATCGAGCGACTGTACAAGCTAGAACACAACTGGGCTCTGAAATATCCAACCTCAGAAACTGATTGGCCAAAGTCCGAATGTCTGAAGCTAGCGGTCTCTCACCGACTGGAATGAAAGAAGGTTGCCCATACTCACTGCCTTCCTACTCAATGCATCAGCCACCAGATTGGCTTTCCCGAATGATACAATATAGTGACATCATAGTCTTTCAATAGCTCTAACCATCTCTTCTGCCTCAAATTGAGATCCTTTTGCTTGAACAAATACTGAAGGCTGCGATGATCCTTGAAAACGTCACACATCACGCCATAAAGATAGTGCCTCCAAATCTTCAACGCGTGAATAATGGCTGCCAACTCTAAGTCATGGACATGGTAATTCTTCTCATGAACCTTCAACTGACGGGACACATATGCTATCACCCTACCCTCCTGCATCAACACTGCTCCGAGCCCCACGCGGGAGTCATCACAATATACCGCGTAAGATCCTGAACCCGATGGTAATACAAACACCGGTGCTGAAGTCAAGGTTGTCTTGAGCTTCAGAAAGCTCACCTCACACTCATCTGACCATCTGAATGGGGCACCCTTCTGAGTCAACTTAGTCATCGAGGCTGCTATAGATGAAAACCCCTCCATAAACCGACGGTAATAACCCGCCAAACCCAAGAAACTCCTAATCTCCGTAGCTGAAGTGGGTCTTGGCCAGTTCTTGATGCCTCAATCTTCTTAGGATCCACCTGAATACCCTCTACTGATACGACGTGACCCAAGAAAGAAACTAAATCCAACCAAAACTCGCACTTCGAAAATTTAGCATACAACTAAATATCCTTCAATGTCTAGAGCACTATCCTGAGGTGCTGCTCATGCTCTTCCCGACTGCGAGATTATATCAAAATGTCATCAATAAACACCATTACGAAGGAATCCAGATAAGGCTTGAACATCTGGTTCATCAAGTCCATAAATGTTGTGGGGACATTGGTCAAGCCAAAAGACATCACCATAAATTCATAGTGCCCATACCTCGCCCGAAAGGCTGTCTTAGGGATATCGGATGCCCTAATCTTCAATTGATGGTAACCTGATCTCAAATCTATCTTTGAAAACACCTCGGCACCCTAATACTGATCAAACAAATCATCAATTCTCGGCAACAGATTCTTATTCTTGATAGTGACTTTGTTCAACTGCCGGTAGTCTATACACATCCTCATAGATCCATCCTTCTTGTTCACGAGCAAAACCGACGCACCCTAGGGTGAGACACTAGGTCTAATGAAGCCCTTATCAAGAATATCTTGCAGTTGTTCTTTCAATTCTTTCAACTCTGGTGGGGCCATCAGGTATGGAGGAATAGAAAAGGGCTGAGTGCCCCAAGCCACATCAATACAAAATCAATATCCTTTTCGGGTGGCATCCCCGACAGGTCTGCAGTAAACACCTCGAGAAACTCATGAACAACAGGCACCGAGTCTATAGAAGAAACTTCAGCACTAGAATCACGAACATGAGCCAAATATGCCAAACACCCCTTCTCGACCATACGACGAGCCTTCATATAAGAAATAACCCTGCTGGAAGAATGACTAGGAGTCCCTCTCCACTCTAATCGAGGTAACCCTAACAAGGCTAATGTCACTGTCTTGGCGTGACAGTACAAGATAGAGTAGTAAGGTGACAGCCAATCCATGCCCAATATGACATCGAAGTTAACCATATCAAGGAGCAAAAGTTCTATACTGGTCCCAAGGTCCCCAATAACGACCGCACACGAGCGATATACACGATGTACGAAAATAGCATCCCCCACGCGTGTGGACACATATACAGGGATGCTAAAGGAATCACGGGGCACAACCAAATATGAATCAAAATAAGATGACACATAAGAGTAAGTAGACCCCGGATCAAATAGGAATGAAGCATCTCTACTACAAACTGAAACAATACCTATGATAATCGCATCGGAGGACTCAGCCTCAGGTCTGGCTGGGAATGCATAACATCGGAGTTGGGCCGTACCACCCTGAACTATGTCTCTAGGACGACCTCTGACAAGCGGACCTCCACCTCTAGCGGGCTGACCTCAACCTCTAACAATCTGGACCATATCTCTGGCTACCTAACTCCTAGCCCTGGCTGGCTGGAAAGGTGGTGCGACAAGTGGTGCCGGAACCATGGCACGAGAACTCTAGTGCTGAGGCTGACTACCTGACAATCTCAGATAGGATCTCCGAATATGCCCATAGTCACCACACTCAAATCATCCATCTTGATACAGTGGCAGTGAAAACTGAGACTGAACCTGACGAGCGGCTGACCACGATAATAACTCTAAAGAGGAGGTGCCTTAATAGGAGCTGGTGGTGCACTATAGGCTGGCTGAGTAGAAGGAAGCACGGAAGAACCACGGCTCCCAGATGCATTGTGAGATACCTGAAGCGCTGAATTAAATGACCTAGAAGGATGGCCTCTACCAAAGACACCCCTGCCTCCAGATGAGGCGCCGCTGAATCCACCTGTATGACGAGGTCTCTTGTCTGACCCCTGCCCTCCCAGTCCAAGAACCATCTCCACTCGCCGGGCCACATTAGCCACATTGACCACATCCTGGAAGGAGATCTTGCTCCCCGTCTCCTTAGCCATCTGCAACCTGATAGGTTGAGCAAAACCCTCAATAAATCTCCTAACACCCTCTCTCTCTGTGGGTAGCAAAAGAGTAGCATGACGGGCCACATCTACAAAGTGAGTCTCATAGTGGGTAACAGTCATGCTGCCTTGCTGAAGACGCTCGAACTGACAGCGGCGCTCCTCTCTAGTAGTGATAGACATAAACTTCTACAAAAAAAGATGTGAAAACTGATCCCAAGTAAGAGCAGGCGACCCAGCTCTCTAGTCATTAGATAATCCCTCCACAATTTCTTGGCGGAACCCGTCATCTGAAAAATAGCAAAGTCGACCCCATTGGTCTCTGAAATACCCATGTTTCGAAGAACCTCGTGATAACCATCAAGGTACTCCTGGGGGTCCTCTAAAGTGGGACCGCTGAAATGAACAGGGAAGAGCTTGATAAACCTGTCCAATCTCCACAAAGCATTGGAGGACATAGCTGCCCTATCAACGAGCGGTGCTACAACAACTGGTTGAACTACCCCAATTGGATGGGCCGCTGGGGTTTGAAGCTATGGAGTAATCTGCTCTGGAGTGTGGGTAGCAGGAGTCTGGACTTCTCCGCCAGCCTGCGATACGGCTGCTGCCCCGAGGAGTGCACCAGTCTGGGCTACACTCTCCATAAAGCCTACTAGTCGGACCAAGGCATCCTGAAGCATCAGTGTAGCAAAAAACACCTCTGGGACCTGAGCTGGTGCCCTTGGAATAGTCTGGGATGGAGCCTCTTCACCGAGCTCTGTCTGATGCCCTGCAGCTAGAGCTGCTGCCTAAGCACTGGATTGAGTCCTGCCCCTGCCTCGGCTTCTGGCATGGCCTCGGCCTCTGCACCTCGTAGGAGCTGCTGCTAGAGGATCCGATTGCTGGTCAGTGGAAGAAGAGGTATGTGTTCTCGCCATCTGTGAGAGAATAAGAATAAAAGAGTTCAATCAGTATTGGGATAACAAGAATCACACGATAGAGTTGAAATAAAGTGAACTTGTTCCTAACTTTATAGCATGTGGGAGATAAGTACAAAAGTCTCCGTACCGATCCCTCAGAATCTATTAAGCTTGTCCGTGAATTGTGAGACCTAGGCAACCTAGTATTCTGATACCAACTTGTCACGACCCAAATTCCCAACCATCGGGATCGTGATGGCGCCTAACATCATACTCGGCAAGCCAATGTTAAAAATTAGCTTACCGTTTTCTTTAAAAAAAATTTATTTGAATATAAGTAAACAGTCTAAATCAGGTGATAACAAATGCGGAATTTAAATAAATATTGCTTAACCTTGAAACTATTACTACCACCCAGAACTGGTGTCACAATCCATGAACGCTCTATAAATAGCTACAAATACTGGTCTAAAATAAAACTACATATGTCTCGAAAGAAAATAAAACAGAAATGTAGAGCATAGAAGGGGACGCCAGGACCTACGGGCACCTGCAGGACTACCTTGGGTCTCCTGAATGAATGTCTGCAACCGGCATCTCGATCAGCCACAATCAACTCCAAAATCTGCACAGAAAGTGTACAGTGCAGTATCAATACAACCGACCCCATGTATTGGTAAGTGCCGAGCCTAACCTCGACGAGGTAGTGACGAGGCTACAACGGGACTTTTATAACGTAACCTGCATACAATTTATAATAAAGCAAAAAGGAAGTACAAAACGAAATGGAACCGTAACTTGTAGTAAATAAATACGGAACCCAGCTATCTTGCCAGTACTCAGGTATAACCAAATCCTTAGAAGAGTCTCAGTGCCATAGAATAAAATCACAACAGAGGTAGAATACATAAACAACAAAATGATGTGGCGCACATCTCGATCCCATCATATAATCAGTACACTATGGACATTCACCCTTATTACTCCTGTTGCAGCGTGCAACCCTATCCCACCTATCACCCTTATTACTCCTCAATATATCTGTCTTATTCCTCCCGTTGCAGCGTGCAACTCGATCCCACCTGTCCACCCTTATTACTTCTTTTTGCGACGTGCAACCCGATCCCACCAGACAATCACATTTCACCCTTATTCCTCCTCAATAATTCACCCTTATTACTCCTGTTGCGGCGTGCAACCCGATCCCACCATATCAGTACCAATCACACAATAAGAACAAGTATTTGAAAATTTAGCTCACGATCCTCCACAACATTTAAGGCTCAACCAAAGCTGACGAAAATAAATAAAATTATGAAACTCCACCAATTAATACTACATAGCGAGACCAACCAAAATATACTATGAAACACCGACCAACCAGCTTGAACCAATAATGTAACACAATGAAACAATGGAACAACTAATACGTTAAATAAAGAAACAACATCTAGCAAGAAACAATTAGACATAGAAGCATCAATAAGCATGAAACAGTTAAGATGTGAAGATAATAAATTGGGAACAGGGAAGGGAACATGCTAAACAATTAATTTTGGCAGCCCATAGGTACTCGTGACCACACCTATACGCGACACACATGGAATTTCACATAGCAATCAAGTCGGGGATCCCTAATCCCTTGAGTCAAAGTTAGACCAAACACTTACTTCAATTTCAAAGGCCACTTACTGCTCAAGTACAACTTTCCCTTTAGAATTCACCTCCAACTCACTCATATCTAATCATAATTAGTTTAATATCATCAATTATCGTTAAAAGAATCAACTTTAATGCATAATTATAGTTTTCCTAAGTTTTCTCAACAATAATACAAAAAAATAAACCCCGAGACCGCTTGGTCCAAACTCGAGGTTCAGAGCAAAATCCTTTTACCCATTCACCCCCGAGCCCGAATAGTCAATTAGTTCAGGAATCCGACCCCAAATCTAGGTCTAAATCCCCAATTTTGTTAAATTCCCAATTCCCCCAAAAATCCCTAATTTTTACCCTTAAACAACAAGATTAAAGACTAGGAATTCATTAGATGAAGATAGAAATCGAAGAGAACAAGTTAAAAGGTGAAAACCTATGATTGGGTGCCGAAATCCCTCTTCAAGAATTACCCTAGGTTGAGTTATAATGAAGGAGTTGTGAAATTTTTGATAAATCCCCTGCTGGTTCTGTTTTAATACACAGGCGTAAGACCTTCATCGCATTCGTGAGGGGTCTGGCGCGTTTGCAAAGAAGTGACCTCTAGCAGCCTTCGTGTTTGCGAGATACTCTCCGCATTCGCGAAGGATTTTTCCCACCAGCCTCCGCGTTCGTGAGCCTTGTGCCGCGTTCGCGTGGAGTATGATTCCCCTCCCCCAGGTCCCAAAGCTTCGCATTCGCGGTAGCCTGGCCGGGTTCATGAAGGGTAATGCCCCCAACACTCCGCGTTCGCGTAGAAGAATGTCTCCCCCAGACAAGTTTACTCTTCGCGTTCCCGTGAGAAGCTTCACGAACGCGAAGAAGGAAACCAGCAAGTGCTGAAGCTTCAGAAAAACCAGAATTTCCTAAGTCCAAAACATCCCGAAGCCTATCTGAAACTCACCCGAGCCCTCGAGGCTCCAAACAAAACATGCACACAAGTCTAACAACATCATATGGACTTTCTCCTGCGATCAAATCACTAAAAAACACCTAAAAATACAGATTTAGCATCAAAATCAATGAAATTCTCAAGAACACTTAAAGTTTCTATTTTCTCAACCGAGGGTCCGAAGCACGTCATATAAACTCTGTTTCTCACCAAATTTCACAGACATGGTCTAGATATTATAACAAACTTGTACCAGGATTCGGAACAAAAATACGGACCGATACCATCAAAATCTAGCATAAATCACATACTTTAAAACCATAAATTTTTTGGAATTTAATTTTAATCAAAAATTCATTTCTCGGGCTATGGACTTCGAAATTTGATTTCGGGCATATGCTCAGATCCCATATTTTATTACAGACCCACCAGGATCGTCGGAACACGAGTTCGGGTCCATTTTCTAAAAACGTTGACCAAAGTCAACTAAAAATCATTTTTAACTCCCAAAAATTATTATTTCATATATTTTCACATAAGGGCTTTCCAGATTCATGTCCGGAATGTGTACGCAAATCGAGGTGAATGAAAATAAGGCTTTTACAGATAACGAGTTTGGAATAGAGTCTTAATTCATAAGGTTTTCCTTTAGGTCATCACAAGCTCCTTCGCAGTTATGGCATAATTCTTTTGAGCTTCATTGTGGGTTCTACCGGCGTAGTAAATAGGCCTGAAAGTCTTGTCTCTCTTTTGTCCCAATATCACCCCAACTGCTATATCACTTGGATCACACATTATTTCAAATGGTTCGCTCCAATTAGGATAAACAACAATTGGAGCATTAGTCAATTGTTTCTTGAGAATCTCAAATGCTTTCCTGCAATTGTCTGAAAATTCAAACATCACATCTTTCATTAGTAGATTAGTCAGAGGTTTTGAAAATTTTGAAAAATCTTTTATAAACCTTCTATAAAAACCTGCATGCCTTAAGAAACTTCTAATGCCTTTAACAATGGTAGAAGGGGGTAATCCTGCTATTAGATCAATTTTAGCCTTATCAACCTCTATCCCTTTAGCAGAAATTTTATATCCTAAAACAATTCCCTTTGTTACCATGAAGTGACATTTTCCCAGTTAAGAACCAAATTTGTCTCTTCACATCTTTTAAGTACCAGAGTTAAATGATAGAGACAATCTTCAGATGTCTTACCAAAAAGTGTGAAATCATCCATAAAGATTTCAAGAAACTTTTCAGTCATGTCTGTCACACCTCCTTTTTTATACACCCCAAGGGGGTATGGGAGTTTTTCCAATTAAAGTGAC